>CANYCX015571832.1:0-13039 GCA_948193385.1 Breynia disticha f. nivosa | reverse complement strand
TTCATGAGAACTATCGATTTCACTGTGTTATCAAAATTCAGAATCAAACCGGATAGTGTAGTTTGAATTATTAGCATCACTCAAATTCTCTTACTACATCAAGGATTTAGTAATTAAGGTTTCATTTATTTGACAGAAAATAAATTCTTAGAGAAAATATTTATTAATAAAAATTAAATTTTGAATTTTATTTTTTAGAATTGTGTTTTTCAATATTTGGCAATTGCATGAAACTTAAAATAAAAAATATTTAAAGTTCATGTAAATAAAATGAGAACAAATTAAAAATATAATAACAAAACAAAAATTCTACAGTAAACCTAAAACAACTAAAAATATATAATATTACATATTATGTATAAGCAAGTAAAAAATTAAAAAATATTTTCTTCTTTATAAAAAAGAAAAATACTTAGTCACAAAACAAATTATTTAGTAAATTATTTTTTAATTAATTCAATCAAAATTGATAAATATAAAAATAAATTTTATTTTTACTTTACAAAAATACATAATATGAAGTATTATTTATATTACAACAAAAAAATATGAAAATATATATCAGTAGGATTAAATTTTAAAACAACAACTAACACCAATTTTTTTAAAATTAACTAGATAACTAGCTTAACGATTAATCTTAACCATAAAATTTTTTAATAAAAAATAATTATTAATTTTAAAATTATTAATGATAGGTTCATTAGTCATATTATCTTTTTTTTAGGTGAATATTTTTATATATTTTTTAAATTCTTTCATTTGTCATAAGAAGTATATATGTGTCAATTATTTATATTACATGTTTTTTAATAGCAAAAATAAAATATTATTTATTAATTATAATTAATTAGATAATTTAATAAAAATTTTTATATTTACTTTATATTTTAAAATAAATATAATAATAATTAATAAAAAAATAATATTATTCATATCTATATTAATGTATTTTTAAAATAATAAAAATGGATATTAATTAGATTTTATTAATATTACTGACCTAAGATGGTTAGATATTGTAATTAATATAACGACATTTAATTAGATAAATTGCTTTATGCATAATTAAAAATATTTAAAATTCAAAATTACCTAAAATAAATAAATAAATAA
Source organism: Breynia disticha f. nivosa (assembly GCA_948193385.1). Lineage (NCBI taxonomy): Eukaryota > Viridiplantae > Streptophyta > Magnoliopsida > Malpighiales > Phyllanthaceae > Breynia > Breynia disticha. The sequence goes on along the minus strand of CANYCX015571832.1, from coordinate 11,923 downwards.
ATAATTTTACTTAAATACTTATTTACCTTTTGTTATATGTTAAATGTTTTTATTAAAATTGTCAATTGCATAAATAATTATAATATGTGATATCCAGCCGCAATGCGCGGGTACAATTTCTAGTTCAGATGTAAAGAGTCATCAAATGTTCATTTTAAGAGCATCTCCAATAGTCTTTTAAAGACTCTCTTCTTTATTTAAGAGAGTTAAACAAAGAAAAACATCTCAACAAAATCTTATCATTGTCTTAATTTTAACATAAAGGAAGAGTTAGTTAGTTACTCTTTTGTTTGAGAGATGAAAAACAAATCTCTTAACTTAAAATAATAATAATAATTATTGAAAGTCAATTCAAATTAAGAGTAGGTATTAATTTTAATAATATAACTAGTTCGATTATTAGTGTGATGCGCAACGATAACATATATTTGTGAATAGTTAAATTACCACATGTGACTAGGTCGATATATTTGCGAATTTGAGAAAGTTAATATGGAGAAATTTTCAAATTTTATTAAAAATATTATGGATGATTTTTTTTTGTAGAATGTAAATTAAAAAGTTGTTTCTACATATATACAATTTATTCAATGTCATGTATTGTTTCTACATATATACAATTTATTCAGTGTCATGTATTTTTTATGCTAACTTATGAGCATACTTTTGTCATTTTACTCAAATTTTTCATTTTTTTAATAACAAATCAAAACAGCAAAAGTATAGAGAAGGTGCTAGTATAATAAGATTTCATGACAAGTTTAGAATGCAATTTTTTTAATTAAGACATGCATGTACTACATTTTTTCATACTAATAAGAAGTTATTTATAAAGAAAAAACATTGTGTAAATATGCATATTCTTTAAAAACCTTTTCATCCTAAGATACATACATTAAGTATGAATAAACCCAGATGTTAGCTTTTAGGATACATGTACTATAGTAATTGAAGAACAATATATTTTTAATTAACCGTCGTAAGAAGTTAAAATTATGTAAAACAATATATTTCCAATGATTGAGAAATCGCCATTGAAATATGGTGATAGTTCTACACGTAGTGATTAAAAATACTACTTTTGGGAACATTAGAAAAAAAGAATATTATGATGAATATTGTAAAAAAATATATTGAAATTGCAACGACATATGTGGTTACAAATAATTATTATGGATATATGAAAATTATTTGTATAGCTCCTCTGATTGAATTTAAGTTAAATTTTATAAAAGTGTGAGATCAATATATAATAGTTAAATAAGAATATAGTAATTGAAAAATAATTGAATAATAACCTAATTATCACTTATCAAATAAGTCGTATTAAATAGACTAAACTGCATATTTTTAATACTGGTATTTTTAAAAATAATTAGTGCATTAAAATTGATAATTTATTAATTATTATTCTTGGTATAACTTTTCACCAAACAACCACTAACATATCATAAGCTATACAAAATATAGGATCTCGCCGAATGTTGGCATGATTTCCATTTTAAAAATATAATTTCGCATAAATACTTTGTGATGAAAAATAAAAATTTAAATGACAATAAATAAATTATAAATAAACACATACCTAAATACATAAATATAATTTTTTATCCATTCTTTTTATTTTAATAAATAACGAAATTATTAATATACATAATATCAAGTTCAATGAAATATTAATAAAATTGTTAATTAATATGTGATTCATTTAATGTGAACATATAGAAATTACAGAATTGAAACATGTCAGCTTTAAAGGATTTTAAAGAGCATTGTCTGAATCGTCTCTGCTTTTACGTATAGTATTAAACATTAAAAGATAGTAGTGTAAAGAGTGATATAAAGAGTATTGTTGGAGTGATATTTAATTTTAAAGGATAGTTAGTTAAGAGACTGAACAAAAATAAGAGAATTTAAGAGAGTGTTGTTGGGAATGCTTCAAAAATAGATTTCTTTTAAATTTCTCCTCCGTAATAAGGCACAAATGTATACAAAAGATAAATAATTAGCAGATTCAACACTGTAAAGCAGAAATAAAACTACACCTTGAAAGAGAAGGTGCTCTTCTAATGCTAAAAAGCTTTTTGGATGATTCGATGGCCATTAACTATACAACAAGACAACTGTGTCAAAACAATAAAGAATTTATAATATAAGAGAAGTTATGTGGTTCCGTCATAAGAACTACATCCACGGGAGAACAGGTAGGGTGTTTTCATTTTTGTGTCTCAAAATTACATAAGGGACTATTGTTGGCACTTTCAGCAAATCTGGAAATCTGTCGAGAACACCAAGAACAACTCTTGGTTTCTCCAGATTTCTGGAAATCTGAAGCAACTTGAAAATGAAAGGATCAAAGAGAGATTTGTGGCTGTATTTATATCTCAAAACACACCAAAACAAATTTGCTTCATTACTTAAATACTCAAATTGCAAACATTTTCCAAATTGAGTAATTTACACTCAAAGTCTGAAAATAAGTACATAAAAAACACTACTTTTTCTAATCATTAAATTGATCCAGCATGGTTGGTCACTAATCCACTGATTCACCAACTTCCTAACATCAAAATACTGATCTAAATATATCATTACATGTTTATATTACAACCAAACTACACCAAAATCAATGTAATAGTAGCCATGTTCTGTTTCCTCCAAAATGAGCTCAAACTGAACTGAACTTGTTTCTATCACCAAAATCAAACCAAACTTGTTTCTTCTAGCTTGTTGCTGATATGCTGCATGCAAATCATCGAACATCAACGCTCTTCCTTGATTTGTATGCTACAAATCCCAACTCTGCTTCTCAATTTCTCAAATTTAACTCTGCTCAATGCCTTGGTGAAAAAATTTGCAAGCTGATCTTCTGACCTGCAGTATATCAATTTCACTTCTTTCCTCCGCAAAGCTTCTCTAATGAAGTGATATTTAATCCGGAAGTGTTTTGTTTGTCCATGAAAAACCAGATTATTGGCAATGGCAATAGCAGATTGGTTATCACACATTATCTCAATAGCTTGTTCCTGCTTTAAACTAAGATCAAACAACAATTTCCTCAACCATATGGCATGGTTCACAGCAGCATTGGCTGCAATATACTCAGTCTCTGCAGTTGATTGAGCTATTGTACTCTGCTTCTTAGAACTCCATGTGAATATCCCGAATCCCAGATTGAAACAGAAACCATTTGTGCTTCTTACATCTTCAATTGAGTCTGCCTAATCACTGTCAACATACCCAGCCAACTTCAGTTCTGCATTTCTTTCATACATCACACCATAGTCTATGGTCCCTTTTATGTATCTTAACATCCTTTTTGCATCCTGTAGATGATTTTTGCTAGGTGAACTCATGAACCTAGCAAGTTTGCTTACAACAAACATTAAATTTGGTCGAGTGGCAGTCAAGTACAACAAGCATCCCACCAAGCTTCGATAATCAGTGGCATTAACCCTTTGTTGTTCATTGAATTTCAGTTGTTCATTGTTAAGAACCATAGGTGTTCCAACAATTTTGCAATTTTTCATGCAAAACCTCTTCAATAACTCTTTGGCAAATTTCTGTTGATGAATGAAGATTCCACTATCAATTTGATTAATCTCCATTCCCAGAAAATAACTCATCTAACCAAGATCAGTCATTTCAAACTCAGTTTTCATCTTGAGTTTGAAATTTTCAATCAATTCTTGGCTGCCACCAGTGATCAAAATATCATCTACATAAAATGAGATCATAAGAACATATTTTCCTGCAGATTGAACATATAAGGTAGGCTCACTTAAACTCCTTAGAAAGCCACATTCCAGCAAGTAAACTTTGTCCTCTTCTCCTTGTTTCACAAAGCCTTCAAGCTGCTCAACAAAAATTTCTTCTTCCAAAATTCCATTTAAGAATGCAGATTTGACATCCATTTGATAGATTCTCTATCCATTTATGGCTGTAATGGAAACAAGCAATCTAACAGTGTCCAATCTTGCAACAAGTGCGAAAGTTTCTAAGAAATCAATCCCAAATTTCTACTTATATCCCTTCACAACCAGCCTTGATCGAGCCATCTGAATTTAGCTTCACCCTGTAGACCCACTTTAAACCAATTATCTTCTTGTGCTTTGGTTTTTCAACAAGAGTCTAGGTTTCATTCTTCTCAATCATACTTATCTCTTCCTCCATTGCATTTTGCCACTCAATTTTCTTTTCAGCTTCACGAAAAGTGGTTGGTTCAACCATGGCTGAGTTGCATCTTTGATATATGTCTTCAAGAGTTTTTCTTCCTCTCACAGGTTCATGATCAATAAGATTACCCTCTTCATTTTCATCTCTAGCTTCATCGAAGTAAGGTTCTTCTACCCCTTCATTCTCAATTTCATCTTTGTCAATGATTTGTTGATCTTTTCAGCTACTGCTTTCTTCCAATCCCAAAATAGAAGTTCATCAAACCTCACATCTCGACTTATGATGATCTTCTTTTGCTGCAAATCATAAACTCTGTATCCTTTTGCAGAAGAAGCATAACCAACAAAAATTCCCATTGTTGCTTTTCCATCCAGCTTAGTTCTTTTTGCTTCTGGAATCAAAGCATAAAAGATGCAGCCAAAGACTTTTAAATGCTTGATTGATGGCTTCAGATTGAACCAAGCTTCATAGGCTGTCACCTTCTTCAATGCTTTTGTTGGAATTCTATTTAGCAAACAGACAGATGTATTCACAGCTTATACCTAGAAATAAATAGGCATTTTCTTCTCAAACATCATGCATCTAGCCATCTTCATGATAGTTCTATTCTTTCTCTCACTAACTCCATTTTGCTGTGGAGTGTAGACCACTATAAACTGATGCTCAACACCTTCATCTATACAAAACTGATTGAACTTATCACCTATGTACTCAGAACCATTGTCCGATCTGATTGTTTTTAAACTACAATCACTTTGAGTCTCAACACTCATCTTCCATTTCTAGAAAGTGTCATCAACCTCAGACTTTTGCTTTAAAAAATACACCCAGCAAAATCTGGTAAAGTCATCGATGAAGAGCAAGAAGTATATGCTTCCATTCATTGAATCAGTTTTCATTGGCCCGCACACATCAGTATGAACCAACTCTAATTTCCCACCTACTCTCCATGCCACATTCTTTGGAAATGAAAGCCTGCTTTATTTTCCCAGCTGACAAGCATTGCATAGACCATCTTCATCTTCAATTTCATATGCATCAATCACAAGTTCATCCTTTTGCAACCTTATTAAGGCTGAACTATGATAATATCCAAGTCTTTTGTGCCATAAAACAGATTCATTCACCATGGCAGAATAAGATTCATGCCTTTCTTTATCAAAGTTCAAAATGAAACTCTTGTTTACCATTTTAACTTTGAACATCTCACTTCCATTTGAGTCACAAATCAAGCAATGATCATCACTAAATAGCACAGAACATTTCTTCTCTAGTAATTGACCAACACTTAATAAGTTTTGATCAATTTTAGGTACATAGAGCACATCACTAATCAATTTAGTACCTGAGAATGTCTCTACTATAATTTCTCCTTTTCCTTGGACTTCAAGCAAATCCCTATTTTTGATTCTGACTTTGGAAGTGTAAGATCTGTCCAGTTTCTTAAAAAGGTCAATTTAAGATGTCATATGATGAGTGCATCCACTATCCACAAGCCATGCTTCATTTTTGTTGGAAGTGATTACATAACAAAAAGCAACAAAGAGTTGTTGTTCATTCACTTCATGGTTCTCAACAACCTTGGCCTGCTGCTTGTTTTTACAAACCTTCTTCATGTGCCCCATTTGACCACATTTATGAAAGTTAATGTTGGGTCTAAACCAGCATAATTTTTTAGAATGAGTATCCTTGTGACAATGAATACAAGGAGGAAATTTCTTCTTCTCTCCGCCTTTTCCCTTATCATCTTCTGCTTTCTTCTTGTTCATAGCTCCCTTCTTCTTATTTTTCCATCCACTTCCTGAACTTTCATCATGCTTAGCCAGAAAGGCACCTTCAGCTTGTTCCTCTCGTCGAATTGCCCTTCTATGCTCCTGAGCCTATAGAGCATTCACAATCTCTAGAACTGTGATTTCTGTCATGCCCTTGAGTCTTCCAAGGAAGAGATTTTTCACTTAAATCTCTCCAGAAGAGTCAAGATAATCTTTTCCACAATTCTTTAATCTGAGAGTTCCTCCCTAAGTAGCCTAATCTTGTCACAATGCTCATGATTCTGTTAAAATATTCCTTGATTGATTCTGAGTCCTTCATTCTTAGCATCTCAAAATCTCTCCTCAAGGTTAGCACTTACTTTCTCCTTGTCTTCTCACTTCCCTGGAACTCTTCCTAAAGTTTGTCCCAAGCTTCTTTGGCGGTCTCACATGCCATAATTCGAGTGAATATCACATCAGATACTGCAAAATGCAAGCATGACAGTGCTTTGCATCCCTTTGCCACCACCAGATCATGCTCTCTAATCTAATGAATTGTGGGATTTTCAGTGCAGGAGGTTCTCTTGTTGTTCCTTCCACTACATTCTATAATCCATGAGCTCTGAAGTAAGTGTTGATCTTAACTGACCAAATGTGGTTGTTCTCTCCATCGAAAATAGGAGGTGGACTCACTACATTCCCATTGTTAGAACTAGCCATCGATTTTCAGTTTTAAAGGGTTGGTGTTTGGTTTATGTTTAGGTTCCTCTCTTGCTCACTTATTCACTCAATCTTCTCAAATTTTTCAAGTTTTACAGGTGCCTTAAGAAGTATCGCTCTGATACCACGTTGGCATTTTTAGCAAATCTAGAAATCTGTCAAGAACACCAAGAACAGCTCTTGGTTTTTCCAGATTTTTGGAAATCTGCAGCAACTTAAAAATGAAAGGATCAAAGAGAAAGATTTGTGGTTGTGTTTATATATCAACACACAAAAAAAAAACTTTGCTTTATTACTTAAATACTCAAATTACAAACATTTTCCAGATTGAGTAATTTACACTCAAAGTCTGAAAATAAGTACATAAAAAACACTACTTGCTCTAATCATTAAACTGATCCAGCATGGTTTGTGACTAATCCACTGATTCTCCAACTTCTTAAAATTAAAATACTGATCCAAATACGTCATTACATGTTTATATTATGACCAAACTACACCAAAATCAATGTAACAGTAGCCATGTTCTGTTTCCTTCAAAATGAGCTCAAACTGAACTTAACTGAACTTGTTTCTGTCACCAAAATCAAACCAAACTTGTTTCTTCCAGCTTGTTGCTGATCTGCTGCATGCGAATCATCGAACATTAACAACTATAATATATAAGCACTAACTTTAACCTAATACACACTTCCAATATGGGAAGGAACTACAAAAGGTAAGAAAAAATCTAAATAATTTCCACTATTAAGCTAGACAACTACCTAAATTGTGCTTTGAATGTTTAGAGAGCTTGTGGCTTCAACACTACCCCTCAAGTTGGGCTGTAGATATTAATCATGTCCAACTTAGAGACAAGATTTTCACACTTTGACTTTGGAAGGTCTTTAGTAAAGGTATTAGCTACTTGTTCAGTAGTAAGAACATAGATCAGGCAAATAGACCTATTGTCAACTTTTTTCCTTAGTGTCTATCAATTTATACATGCTATGTTCGATCATACTTGATGGGATTTAATAAAATTCTAATAGCTACCTTGTTGTCAAATTTGGATCTTCATTTTAAGCTCTTCAAATAGTTTCTTTAGCCACAACCACTCACTAATACCTTGTGCAACAACTCTAAATTCAACTTCTACGCTACTTCTTAAAACAATAGTTTGCTTCTTACTTCTCCAAGTAACTAAATTTCTGTATACAAAAGAATATTACCCAATAGTAGATCTCTTATCATCAATAGAATCACCCCATCTGACATCAGTATACACTTCAACCCCTTGATAAGGAATTGAGATAGAGGTGTTGGGTTGAGGAGGAGTTTGATTTGTGTGAGAGAGGGGCGAAGAAACTGGTTTTAAGTCAAGGTAGGGGTGAGGGTAATAAGTTCATTGTGAAAGAGAAGGAAACAATGAGAAAAAAGGAGACACATGAGGAGATGAGTAAGGGCTGTAGGTATTGGTGTAGGCAGGGAGACAGATAGGTTGCTCAAGAGAGAGATGAGCATTGGTGAGGGAATGAAAGGAGGTGGTTTCAAATGTACAAAATTTAAAAGATATGGAAACTGGTTGGTTGAGAGAAAAAGGATGTCGAGTTTGAGAAAATGAAAGGAGAGTGAAGGGAGGAGATTTGTGGGTGGCTAGGGTTTGGGTTTTGTAATTATGTTGTACTATATTCTATATAATATCATTATTTGTAACATAAATATTATAAAAATTGAATTTGTACCCATTAGTCTCGTGTCATAAATGTGGTCTCATAAATCGTATTAAAATATCAATATATGACAGTTCTAATCATTAATTGTTCTTAATAAAGTGGGTAAGAAACATTTCCAACTCTTAAAATATATTTTTTTTCAATGGTTTAAAGAATAATCTTTTTTTGACCAAATGCAATCTTCATTAATAAAACGAGACTAACAACATAATGGAAACAAGAAAAGCTGGAGGATTGCCCTCCCAGCAATTGGAGACAGACATTGACTCAGATGCTCGAGCTAGCTCGTGAGTAGCCTTATTTGTAGTTCTCCTTACAAATTAAAGGTTAAATTCATGAAGAGATGACAATAAAATCCTACACTCTAAGATTGTTTGCCTATATACTGAATTCATACTGGAGGTCTCGTTAATGTCCTAGATTACCACTTCTGAATCAGACTCAACAATAACTCGACTCATAGAGGCTTCATCACACCATGAGAGCGCTTCTTTGATAGCCAATGCTTCAACTAAAGTTGGTTCCAAGCCAAGATGCAATAGCTTGCTCTTTGCGCCCCTGAAAAAACCATCGTGGTCCCTCATTAGGCAGCCCATGCACAGCTTAATCCTCCTCTGAATGTAGCAGCATCACAATTCATCTTTCTCCAGCCTTGTGGGGGTCTCCTCCAATGCGTAACGTTTGGAGAAGGTTGTATCATCGGGGCCAATTGCAAAGTCTGCTGGGAATGGCGTTCCTTCCACTGTGACCTGAAAGAGAATAAAATTAGAAATCTCCTGCGTCCCCATCCTCTTCTTATTCCAGCACAGCTCATTCCTCCTCCTCCATAAACCCCAACATGCCCACAAAACCTTCTCCTTCACCTCCACTATCCCTCTTTAAGTACACCCTCTAACCAATCCGTCACATGGCCACCTCCACCAGTGATGTCCAGCACTCCCCACATCTCTTTGGCAAACAGACACTGCAGGAAAATATGATCTGCACACTCCACTTCCTCCTGGTACTGAGGGAATGCACCATCAATCTCCACATGTTTCAAAATCAAGGCCTGCTTTGTAGGTAAACAATCCACCGAGATTCTCCAAACCAAGTTTTTGACTTTTACGGGAACGTCTACACACCATAGTTGCTTCCAAATGGAACGAGTTCTTAAATTCATACTCATAGGATCAATCTGTGTAAGCCATTTATATCCACTCTTAACAGAAAATAATCCCTTCCATTCAAATCTCCAACTCCATGTGTCCTCTGCAATATGTCGACTAAGCGGGATGGAGCAAATTCGTTGCACCTCCAATTCATTGAACAGATTATTCAGTTTTTGTATATCCCACTCTTGATGACCTTGCAAAAATAAGTCATGCACTTTTCGATCCATTATTCCCTTCTCCGACAGCGTGTTGAAGAATCCATCAACGCCATCCAGCAATCAAGGGTCCCTAAAAACACGAGTGGATTTCCCATCACCAATAGCCTTGATACACCCCTTTCGTAACATTGGAATTACCTTCATGATGTCATGCCAAATTAGACTTGGTGAACCACTAAGAGCAGCATCAAGAAAGCTTGAGTCAGGATAATATCTGGCATAATAAACTCGAGCCACAAGTGAGTTTGGAGCATTTAATAGCCTCCATCCCTGCTTAGCAACAAGTGCCAGGTTAAACTCATACATCCTTCTGAAACCGAGTCCTCCCACACTCTTAGGACAGCACATTCGGTCCCATTATCTCTAAATTATGCCTTTCCTACCTATTTTCCTCCCCCACCAAAATGAATTCATCAACCGCTCTAATTCTGAATAAGTCTCTTTTGGCAACAAGTACACACTCATCAAATAATTGGGCATTGTCTGAGCCACCGCCTTTAATAAGACCTCCTTTTCTGCACGAGATAGTAATTTACTACTCCACCCTTCCAATCGCTTACGAATCCTCTCCCACATGAAAGTAAAGAGTGACTCTTTATTCCTACCAATGTTAGTTGGTACCCCAATATGTTTTCATGTTCATGGATTCAGGAATCTCCAGCATACCACAAAACTCCGCTCTTACCTCTGGCTTCGTATTTCTACTAAATGTTATGGAGGACTTTGAGAGTTTTACTTTCTGACCGAAAGAAGCCTCATACCTTCAAATTATCCTCTAAATAAATCGAGTTTGTAAAAAGTTACCTTCCAGAAAAGAAAGCAATCATCTGCAAAAAACATATAAGTAAGCAACGACGCTCTATTAGCTACTCTGCAGCCCTTAATTTGCCCTTGCGTCTCCCCCTCCTGCAGTAATGCTGACAAACCCTCTGCATAAATAATAAACAAATACAGAGATAGAGGGTCCCCTTAGCGGAGTCCTCATTGGGGGGTAATCGGACCCAACGATACATCACCCAGATTGATACGGTACGAAACCGTCGATACACACATCCTAATGAGATGAATCCACCTTTCATTGAACCCCATACTCCTCATAATATTGTCCAAGTAGTTCCATTCAATCCTATCGTACGCCTTACTCGTATCCATTTTGAGCACACACATTCCATCCTTGCCTTGCCTTTCTCTCTTTTAAGTAATGTAGGACTTCGGAGGTAATAAGAACATATCCGTGATCAACCGTCCTGGAATAAAGGCACTTTGTGACTCAAAATGCACACACTTTAGGCGGTTCGCTAGTGTTTTGGCCACTAATTTATATAGCACATTACAGAGTGCAATTGGATGCCAATCTGACAATGACTCTGGATCATCCTTTTTTGGAACTAAAACAATATTTGTGGCATTTAATTCTTGTGGCATCACTCCATTCTCCAGTATCTGAATGCAATCCCTACTCATATATTTCCCCATAGTGTCCCAAAACTTCTGGTAGAAAGCTGGATTCATACCGTCCATCCCCGGTGCTTTGTTTGGATGCATGGATTTTAAAGCTTCCCAAATTTCTTCTTCTCAGAATGGTTCCAGTAATTCATCATTCTGCCTTGCTGTAATAATCCTCCATAATCTTCTCTAGCCCACCCCCTTGTAACACCAGTTACCATTATCATCTTTAAGCTTCTCCAAACAATTCTTTAAGGTGAATTTCGGGGGCAAAATTCTTTAAGGTGGAGTGATTTATAACATCCTCGTCCTGAATCACTTGATTAATATTTTAAATAATATGTTTAGTAAAAAAATTAAAGTTTTACAATTAAAATGACGAAAATTAATAATTAGAAACAAGTATACGAAAGGGGGACAAAAGGGTACTAAAACGGTGTCAAAAATAGCCAAAACGAAGCTGAAACGAAGGACAAACACCTGGAATTCAAGAGAACACGTGGTGGGGGCTTAAAAACGCGTGGTGGGAGCGACCACGCGTAGTCCACTGCCCACCATGCGTACTTTTCTAATTACAGGAAAAAAATATAAGTGTCGGATGCTTCGTGAATGTTTTAGAACTTCAAAAATCCCTAAAATTTCTACAGAGAAAAAGGGAAGCGAGAGAGGGAGATATAGAGAAAGATTTTCTGGTGGTGAGTTAGATTTAAGTTAGGAAATTGAGTCGAGTTATCGAATCATTC
>CANYCX015571473.1:0-10303 GCA_948193385.1 Breynia disticha f. nivosa | reverse complement strand
GGAACATATTCTTCAAAGATTTACATTATTGACATAAATATTTTTGTTTTAGCATCTTGGGTAATGGAAACTAAATGTGGCTCTCACATTTGTTGCAATATGGAGGGATTAAGAAATACAAAAGTTCACTCAAAGAGAAAGGCCAATCTCTAAGTCAAAAAAGGAGCAAAAGTTGCTATCATAGAGATTGAAGAACTTACTTTATGTAAGCCTTAAAAGCTAGAGATAAATTTGAATGGTAGTTTCTATGTACCTTCCATAAGAAGGAATATTATTTTAGTTTCATATTTGGACAATGATGGTTTCACTTTTTTATTGATGATAAGAATATGAGTATTCGTCACGAAAAAGTTTATTATGGGAATTCATCCATTATTAACGATTTATATGTCTTATACTTGAAACGTTGTGAGCTCATATTTAACATGAACAATAAGAGGGTCAAATAAAAAGAATTGAAATCATCTTACTTTTGGAATTGTCGTTTAAGGCATGTGAGTGAAAGATATATGAAAAAAACTACATAAAGATTGATTCCTTAGTTCTATTGATTTGTAATCAATTGACACATGTGAATCGAGCATCCACGAAAAAAGACTAACTTCTTTCAACAAGAAAGGTGAAAAGGAGTAGTGGACTATTAAACCTAATACACTCAAATGCATGTAGGTCATTAAGTACACATGCTACAAGTGATTGTAGCTACTTCATTATGTTTATAAATGATCATAGTTATTACGATTATGTGTATCTAAAGAAACATAAATTAAAAACCTTTAAAAAATTCATAAGCCTAGAGTTGACAACTATCTAAGAGAATGTAGTATCATACCATAACTCACATCTCTAGGAACTCCACAATGGGAGGAACCAAATCCTACTGAACATAATAACATCAATGATGAGAAAAATAGGTCTCTTAATATCATTTTGGGGTTTTCCCTTAAAACTGCAGCTTTCTTGGTGAACATGTCTTCAACTAAAGTATTAGAAAGGAAACAATATGTGATATGAACTCTGCAAAATTGAAACATATCTTTTTTAAGAATCTGGGGATGCGAATCACATGTTAGAATATTTTCATCAGATAAGATATTTACCAAAACAGATAAGCGCTTATTTGTAAGGTATTCTAAGGAAACCAAAGGATACTATTTCAACAATCCTGGAAAGAACAAATTGTTTGCTGCTCACACTGCTTTATTTCTAAAGAAGGAGTTTTCTTAAGGAAAACTGTGGGGGCAATGTACAATTAGAAGTTGTACAAGAGGTGTAGGTGCATAAATTTCTGTAGAGGATAATTAGGAGTTAGACTCGACTCCACAAGAGGTTATGGAATAGGATCTCAATACACAAGTAGTAAGAAGATCCAGTAGGATTTATAAGATCAAGAAGATCAATTAATATGAATTCATATTAATTGATGAACATGATATAGTGATTGTGGGTCATTATGAACATGCTTCTTATTGAGAGGCTATTGGAAGTCCTAATTTAGATAAATGGTTTGAGGTTAGAAATCAAAAATTCAATCAGTGTACGATATTCAAGTTTAGGACTTGCTTAATGCACCATAGGTGCTAAGGGCATTGAATCAAAGAGAAAGGACTTAAATGAAAACTAAGTAAAAGATTAAAAATTTCAAAGTAAAGGACAAAAATTGTTTACTTATCAAGAAATTATAAAAGCATAAACACTTTCTTTTAAAACCTTTAACTCCATAAATCCATTCTCTATGGTTCAAAATGAAATTATAAAAAAATTCATCAAAGATTGAATAACACAAGTTGAAAGTGCATAGAAATCAAGGTAAGTTCTTTGTTCAAGTTTTTTCAGCTTTTAAACACTAAATTTTTTAATCTTTAAAGATAGTTATAAGTATAATTAAATTATCAGATTATTAAATTAAAAATATGATTTGTCTACGATTTTTTAAAAACTATACCTATTGAGTTAGATTTGTATATTTAGATAATAAAATCAAGAGAAAAGAAAGTTCTATTTTGATAAAAAAAATTAAAATTGTAACTTGTAAATTAGGAAACTAGAGTTGTTGATAACAAAAAAAAAACAAACAAGCATGATCTGGAAACCTTGAGATGGCTAGAGTCAATATAAAAAATCATATTATTTGGTCTAGTATATTGAGAGAAATACAAAAAGTGGTGAAGCAGGTTAGAAAAAAGCACTGTAGCAGTGGAATAATTGATCAACTTGTTTGGATTATTGTATTTTTTAGGTCGAACCACATGAGCTGTAAATTTGAAAGGTCAACTATAAGAGGTTAAAACAAAGAAAAATTTAAAAATACCCAGAAGTCTTTTAAGTGTTGAATTTCAATTAATAATGAAACTGGATAAAACTAGTTATAAACCTGGCTAGTTTGATTGTTACGTGTGGAACTGATATTTAGAGATAAAATTGAAAGTTAACCAATAAGAATTATTTTTAACATATACAAAGAGTTATTACGTGGAATTTTATAAATTTATTGGGTTAAATTAATAGAGATATGATTAGAGTAAGATAGAGTGAAAATCTGGAAAATAGACAACATTAATGCATAACATGTATTCATATGAAATTGTTGCATAATTGTATCGTTTAAATGCTGAATATTTTAAAATGTGAATAGGAGCTAGAGGAAATACAGGAGACAGAGAGTGTGAGCAGAGGAAAGAATATTTTTGCTAGCTAAAGTAAGTATAATCTTGAGCGTGATTTTGTGGATAAACTTACTTAATTTATGTATGTTTTTTATGAATGCTAAAGTATATGATGGATATTGAGATTGATGATTGTTAGATAACTACTAGAGTGTGAATTGTTGATCTGGCATGCAGAGGTTGCACCATTGTCACAGTCGTCAATAGTCAAAGTGGTTGTGATCGATAGATTGTTTACAACTATTGTGCAATTGTTACCAATAATTTATTTGATATTTGGTATGTTAAAGTTAGCAAAGATCTTGACAAATTTTCTATGGAATATTAATACAATGGTAAATAGGAAAAAGTACAATGATCAAGGATTTTGAAATGGTTGATTGATGTTATGTGCATTCATTTCACATGAAACTTAATAGAAGGATATGGTTAATTATAAGGATCTAGAGTATATGATCTTCTAATCTAGGTTGAAATTAAAGATCAAGTGATCTTAGAGTTAAACATATGGGCTGGAGTTAAAATTGAAATTTAAATCCCAAGAAGATCTTGTAGCAAGGTCAGTCACTAAAAGAAAATGGAAAATAGAGCATATTCATATATATGTATGCATATAAAGTATTAAATATAATGATTGCATGTGACTTGTTGAACTTATGTTATGACAAATATACTTCTTTTGTATGCGGCTCATTAAATTGCTCTTATTTTTTAAGATAGGTATCTCAGAGTTTTGGATGTGGAACGATTAGAGATTTCCACTTGTGCACGAGTTGGCCAGTTGTAACCCGAGCAACCCTCTCTCTAACAGCTTTTTGCATTGTACATATGTGTGACATGTGTAGAGAATGATGTGTTAAACGCTTTTATATGTAAATTAATATGTGTTTGATCCTTCTATATTAATTATATTATTGTTGCATCGTTTTACAAATTGAATAATGTTAAATGTGATAGGTGTAAAAATTATTGTTTTCAATTAGTGACAATAAATAAAATGAACATAGACACTATATATGAATCAATAAATATTAATAGAATGTTAAAATATGTAAATGAAGAAAATATATATATATATGATGATTTTTAATAATGGGTAAATAAGAGATTAAATAAAATTAGTTAATAATAATGAGATATATAATGATAGTAGAATAGGATGTTTTACTAAAACTCTTAAGAAGATATGTAAGCTTAAAAGATTTATTTATGGAGATAAGCAGACATCTCAAAGCTGGAATCTTTGTTGTGATGAAGCCATAAAAGTTTTTCATTTTATCAATAATGAAGATCAACCTTATGTATATTAGAATTTTTGTGGAACCATAGTTTTCATCCTTATTTTATATGTCGATGACATCCTGCTCATTGGAAATGACGTTTTAGCATTGCAAGAGGTTAAACAATGGTTGAATTTATGTTTCATAATGAAAGATGTAGAAGAAGCTGAGGTTATACTTGGTATAAGGACCTTTAGAGATAGATCATAGTCTCTTTTGGGACTAACTCAAGAACAATACATAGATAAAATACTAACGCAGTATAGTGTGGAAGAATTCAAGAAGGGATTCTTACCCTTAAACTAAGGAATGGTTCTCTCTAAGAAGCACTTCCCATCCTTGAGAGAAGAAAAAGAGCACATAAAAAGAGTCCAATATGCTTCTGCTATAGGATCTATTGTGTTTGTTATGCTATGTAATAGGATGGATGTCGATCATGCACTAAGTATGACCTATGGGTTTCGACAGGACTTAGGAGAGGCTCATCGGGCAGCTGTTAAAGGAATACTTAAGCAATTGAGAAGGACTAATGCGATTTCTCCTATTACAATCACTTTCAAGAACGAATAAGAACTCTCAAACAAAAACCTAACAATGGTTCTAACTCACTAATCAAATCTATAATCTATACAAGGTTATAATACAAAACAATAACAATCGAAAACAACAAATAATAAAAATATTGTCTCAACACAATCTCTCAATATTCTATTACAAGTAAAATGAAACTCACTTGAGAAAACCATAGAGAGATGAGAAGAAAATCCTTCTTTTGATTTCTTGTGTAATATTAAAGAACAAAGATGAATTCCTTAATGTGAAGCTCTCAAAATATGGTTCTAGATATGTCATTTGTAGTTCTTTCATGTTCTAGATGCTTTTATTTGTCTCCCTCGAGTTTTTATTTGTTTTATGTAATGATTGCTCTCTTTACAAATAAAATAGTGTTTGATTTTTGACTCTAAATCTTGATAATATACGTTACGCATAATGTACGTTACTAAATTCCTTAACTTACATTACATATACCCTAATATATGATACCCATTTTGTGCAAAATTGGACAGAAACATTCTGTATTTCATATGAAGTACCAATAAATTATGTTATAGCAACCTTAATGTATATTATGTCCTCTATTAATGTATGTTACACAAATCTTAATGTATGTTAGCTATTCTTTCAGTTTCTTAAATTTAAGGCAGAAGCATTCTAGACAGATGCCCACTTTGCCTAATTTATGTTACTTTCATCTTAACATACGTTACACCCATGTAATGTTTCCTAAGATATCCTAAGATAAATAATGTACTCCTGATTGGTTTCTTTTATTTCTATTTTAGTACAGTAAAGTGACTTGCCAGTTATTAACATGCATTACCTAGTTCTAACACTTGTTTTTAATCTTTGATCAACCAAAAACTAAACTTTATTAGTTTCAACATTAAAACCATTATCAAAACATATAAAGGACAAATATGCTAATCATCTTTCATCCAACAATCTGTCCCATTTTAATAATAACATAACAATTGAAATTGATACAAGTATCAATATAACAAGCACAAAGAAACTGATAAGTATAATCAAGGTATAACCCTTATCTTCCAATATTAGTCCAATAAGATAGTAAAGAAATAGGTTCATATATCAATTTTATAAACACAATGTCACATATCAATTTCACACTTCTCCCTTTTTTCATTAATCTAAAAGGGACATAACTTCCCCTAATATATGACTCCCCTGTCAATAAACATCCAATCAACTAAAGTAAAAGCAAATAGGTAATCAAAAGATATATAAAATATGCATTCAAGCATATAAATTCATACAATCAAACAAAGTTCATATCATTCATACAAACAACAGAATACCATAAACATCCATACATATAATATCCAAATAGAGCATAGTGTATGCTAAGAGGAAGTACATGACTTGACATAACCAAACATTCTCTCCTCTATAGACTGTGCATATGCTGTATATTTCTTATTCACTTTTATACAAATTCATATTATTGGGGATAATCGATGTCATTTCAATATATCATATGTTATATTCAATATGTTATATTTCATATGCCCCTATGCACCATAGATCCACTCTAATACCAAAATAAAACTTCGTATTATGTTATTTCCTATATACCCTTATTTATTCTTTTATTCACATAATACTCTTTATTATCCACTTTGTACATGTTGTTAAAACTACTATATTTAAAAAATTCTTTCATTTGACTTTCCTTACAATATGTTGATATTTATTATTTCTTTACTATTTTTTATATTTATTTTATCCATTGCATTTTAAAGAAACCTATCACTTAATTACCTTTTATGTTAGACACGATCTATTTACATGACCTACTATGACTAACACATTCTCAACACATCCTCATATTGAAATGACATAACCTCAATGTGGCCCTCTATTTCACCTTACATACCCTTATGAAAAGTAGTACACCTACCATGTTAACCTTTATATGTCACACAACCATCTCACACAACTGTGTCATTAACTGTGTTGTTTAAAAGTCATTTTGAATGTCCACGAGATCTGTTTGACTACCTATGTCCTAGTTAACATAATTTGATCAGTAAAACAATATACTAATGATATGACCTATTTATTACCTTTATACATCTGTAACATACAAAATAAATCATAGAATTTATGAAAATGATCATACAAATGCAAATTAGAGAGGAGAGAGACTATCTTTGAGGATTGAATTGATCGTACTGCTTAACCTAATTTTTACTTGATACCAAAAGCAATGAGTTACTAACTTAGTGAGTATACATTATTATTAGGTTCAAATTTGAAACTGTATGTTATAATTATAACCATTTGTCTTCACTTTTTGTGATTGAAATTTCAACTTTAATATCTGTTCTTCTTTGATTTCATACGCTATATATCTTTATTACTCTTTATATTCCTCTCTTTATCCATTTTTCTTATGAAATGATTGATCTTAAAAATCCCATGATACTATTATAATCAAATATCTTAAGTTTTACATATTTATTTTAATATTATATTGCTTTCTATTGTGATTTAACCTTATCTTTTTTAACCACTTATTTTAACTCTTATTTACTATTCAGTTGTTCTGCAATCAACCTTGATATTATTTTCTTAACATTATGCCTTTGGTAACTCCCTAATTTAATTCTCATAACAAGAAGTCTACATATGCATATACATATATGTCAAATATGAGTTGTTATTACCATTAACATTTTGTATCATTTGTCTCTATGAAAAATCTATTAAACTACCTTAAATAATAAAAAACCACTGACATACCAAAAATATCCATTTTACTCAATGGACAATATAATACTTTATACCAAATTAAGACAAATGCATGCATATATTTATGAATCCAATTTGTTATTCTACGATCGGTCATATCATAAACATAATATTCTTTTCTTTGTTTCGTTATTTTTATTGTACTATTTCTTCTTCCCATTGCTGCTTTATTTTTATTATATCATTGAATCTTCTCATTGCTCCTTATTCTTCATTATATCATTGCTTCTTTCTATTGCTCTTTTATTTTCCATTATACTATTGATTCTTCACATTGCTCCTTTTTCATTATATTATCACTCCTTTATTTGACCCATATGTTCTTCTTCTTATTATTCCTTTTATTTACTTTGGCTCATTTTATTTTCCATTATGTTATTGCTTCTTCCCATTGCTCCTTTATTTTTCCATTACATTACTGCTTCTGTTTATTTTGACCAATAAGTCCATATATTAACATTGTATGATATGATCACATATATCATCATACTTTCATACCATATGAATATAAATAATTTATCATATCGTTAGTTATAAATTTTACCCATTATATTTATTTCCAATTTGCCATATTCCATTGATATTTATGCATATCCATTGCCATATGAACATTTACCCCTTATATCATATAAATCAACACTTCATGTATAATCTTTCATCAATTTTAATTCCCAATGTAGCCAATGCAATAGTTTAATATATTCTTTACCATTGACAAAATGTAATTACCATTTTCATGTCATTATGCTAATATATTCTTTAATCAAATAATTTCAAACCAATGCAAATAATTGCGAACCATATCAAAGAGTTGCAAACAATATAAACAATTGCGAACAATACACTTTGTCTAAAGGCACCCATGGCAATGGTGTAACCCCTGTACACCGCATAAATTCTCACACTCTATCAATATCTAACATTCATTATAGCATTATAAAAATGACCTATTGTATCACCACATCAGATATATGATGCATCAATTTATTCATTGGATCACTGTATCAAATATCAGTTGCACAAATTTATCCATTGTATCATATGAATATATTAACCATTCATCACTTGTATTATTCACATTCATAATACATACATAATTATATATCAACTATTGAAATTAAGCAATAAGCATAATACCACAAAATTAAAGTTTGGACAAGTATATTCACCTACTTGATGATCCATATTTGATCATTTTGTCTATCGCTTTTATAAAATTATTTCTATCCTATAATAGTTATTGGCCATTTAAAACTAATATTTAATATCATTATTGACATATGCCAATGAATGAATGATATGTTGCCAATGAATGAATGATATGTTCTTCGTAATGAAATTTCCATTATTTTTTGAACAAATTTAATTGACTATAACTCTTAGATTTTAAACCATTTTGTTTTTCATTTTGGATATGTTATTCTCCTTTATTTATACTAAAAATATTTCTTCTAGCACAACACTTTATCTTGTCTATGACCTACTTTCACATGTGTTAATAAATATTTCTAATTTAGTCCCCTTTCTTTCTTGTTTTACTCTAAAATTAATAAATCATCCAAAAAATCATTTTTATGTCTTTTCATATTTAACATGATTATTTGATACCTTTATATTCATTTAGATATATATGCAATTTATAAAAATTCAAGCAAGTTGCTCCTTTTAACAAGTTGACTCTGTTGTTTGTCTTGCATCCTATTTCACCATTTTGTTCATATCTCACAAAATACAAAACCAATTTAAGTGATTCTATGACAAAAGTTTCCTTATTTTTTCTAGTTTCTTATGATATAAATTTTGTCTCATTTAGTTGTTTGTGGAACGAGAACCAACTAAATCTTTCAAATATTTAGATTTTTCCACAACAACTGAACATTAATGTTGTGAAAGTTCATGTTCCTAACTCTAATTTGATCTTTTTTGGGTTTCATTTTATAAAATCATCAACGTATCAAAGTTTTTAGTAGAATTTTTTCAAAGCTTGGATAAGATGATAACTATAAAAAAAATCAATACTTCTGGAAAAAAACAAACTGAATTTTTCTTCTCTTAGAAGTTACCATACTTTAAACTTAATTGCTCTTTGGTTTCTTAATAAAATCCTAAAGTGAAACATGGGTTTTCCTCTTATAGGTTATATCACATCTGTATCCTGGTTCCTTTATATAGATAATCATATGAAATAGCGACATCGTAAAAAAATAAGTTACTAGTAAAATTTGCAGGGTATGCTCTATAAACATGACTGTGTACAAAATTAACAAAAGGGTGTTTCATCAACACACTGGGTATGGAAAGTGTCATGGTGTGCATGTTGGATGCAATAATGAATAGGAGGCTCAATATGGGGGAATGGAAAGTACCACGAGCTACGCCAAGTTATAACAAAGTCGTGCAAGGTGTAGCAAAGCCAAAAATTTGGTTATATAAAGTTAAAATGTGTATTACATTTTCTTTATCACACCATGACGCCTCTTAAAATATCAGATAAACATCCTCTAAACTGAAGGAGCCCTCAAGAATAATCCTTAAGCTAAATCATAAAAAATAAGAGCAATCAATTTGAGAAAAAAAGTAAAAGAAAAGGAAGCTTGAAACAAGGTATGTAGAAATCAGTAAATTTCAAGTTTTCAGTCATGTTTTTGATGAAATTTCATAAATCGTAAGTGTTGAGATGAAACTCTGGAAAAATTTTAATACGAGCTATGTTGTATGAATTTATGCACTTAGAGGAAGATGAAGATCTGTTGTAGGTTTTAAATGAAAATCTTACAAAGTTTATGGACAGAATTGATGAGAGATTGAGAAACTTAAAATGAATAAGTCAGTTCTCTCTTTATAGTTTATCAATTAATGTGAAACTAATATTGTTAGAAACTTTAAGATGTTAGTAAACTTGTGGAAGTGCAGTTAATGAAAAAATGGTGTACGTTGAGAGAAATGAAATAAATATTATAAGAGGTGAAATTTGAAATTTATAAAGGAAGAAGAAAACTCAATAACTTGTGTGAATTTTTGTAA
>CANYCX015571212.1:0-12208 GCA_948193385.1 Breynia disticha f. nivosa | reverse complement strand
TAAGTGAGAACTTTAACTTCACTTTCTAGTTAAGTAAAAATTTTAACTTCACTTTCTAACTTAATTGCCTTGCTTTCTATTCATAGCTCTGCACAGTTTGCTCTAATCCTTGTCTCTACAGCCTTTTCGGATGAATATTTCGAAGTTGAATCTTGTGTATACAATAATAACATTCATTCTGTATGAGTTGTTGTTAAGTTGCTGACATGTTAATTATGTTAGTTAGTCAATTGGTTAGAAAGGTATCTGAAAGGTTGTATGGTAGTTATGACTTGTGTATAAAGAGCAGAGCTGTAACTAATTTTTTATGAATGAGAATTACACTAATATTCTTGATCATTATTTTTTGTCTCATGGTGTTTGTTAGATATAGTTCGCAACAACAATGAACATTGGCAAACATATTTCTAAGAAATGCTATTGTGGAAGAAATTTTGACGACATGATCATGAAGATAAAATTAAGTATGTAAAAAAAAATGAAAGATCAGTAGTGATAAATTAGGATTCCAATGAGATATTTTTGAAATAAGTGGACTAATAAGAAAAATTTAGGGATGGCAAAGTAATCTGTACAAAAAATAAAGAGGGAGTTTCATGTAATTTGACAAAACAGAAAGCTAAGACATGAGTTGTTGGACATGTCATCACATCTCACCTTAAAGTTTGATTTTTTCACACATAACAATTTTTGAAATCTATGTCATCATATGCCACTTTCTTCATACTTATTCCACAAATGTCACTTATCACCACATATTCACACATTGATTTTTTCGTGGAGACACTGTGGATATATTATAGATATTAATTTTTTTAAAATGTTCACAACATATCTACAAAATATCTACATATTAATTAATTTGTGAATGCGTTGTGGATATGTTGTGGATATTGATTTTTTGTAAATATTCACAAGATATCCACAAAACATCCACATATACAATAAATATCCACAACATATCCACAAACTATCCACACATATAACTGTTCACACATAAATATGTCACTGAAAACCCTAGCCGCCATTCTATACAGACCTCATTTACAGATTATCCACGTTTTATCCACAGCCTATCCACGAATAATAATAATAGAAAATAATCAAGTTTCTATAAACTAAACAAAACTTAATTAATTAAAATAAGAGTGAATGAAAAAACTTCCAGCAATTGTTACATCTTTTTCGGTATTATTAATCTGAAGCAACGGTTTTTGAGATATTGATCGTCGATTTTTTTTTCAGGTTTATGTTTTGCTCTTAATTCGATTTAGTTATGTGGAAATGATAATATAAAAAGAAACTAAGAGAAATGAAGTAATCAATTGCAGTAACAAACATATGCTATAAAAGATTGAAAAGAAGAAGAAAGAGGTGGAAGAAGGGGAGAACGAGAAAGAAAGAGGAGAGGAGAAAAAAGAGAAGTAAAATGATTTTTGAAGATTTTTTTATTATATAGCTTGTCATTTTTTAGAATGAGTTTCAAAAAGTGTCAATTAAGAAATATGTTTCATTTGGTATGAAAAAAAAAACAATAAAACTTTAATATGATACTTATGTTATTTTCCAAAAGGAGGGGAAAGTAGAGATATTGGGGATATCTTGGAGTGGTGGCTAAGATTTGGGTAGAAAGCAGGTGTGGTGTGGTATAAAAAAATTATATAACTTTTCATCTTATAAGTTAACATAATGAATTAATCAATAACAAATCGAATTTAAATAAACTTTTATTAAACCCGTCGAAAACAACTTAGTTTGTTTACGGTCCTACCAAAAAAACAATATGAAAAAGGGTGATGGAGAGGTGAATTAGCTCTGTTTTCATCTAGCAAAATTTTACATTTTACTGATGTAATAACAGAGTAATGTCGATTTCACAAAAAAAAAAAAAACATAGCAATGTCTGCAGTTGAGTTGGAAGAAGAGAAGAGGGGCTAAATAAGGAAAATCCCCAACATACCCCTGCAATCACATGCCATGCGATTGTGGTATAAAAACAAAGGGAGAGAGTATTATCGCGTCAACAGTTAGAGACGAGTGTCCACCTCCACCACCGACATTGCTTCATTACTACACGGAGTCTTGCTAGTGGCTGTGTTTGGTAGAGATCTGTGTGGAAGAAAGAGATGAGCATGTACGGGAGAGACCCCTGGGGGGGCCCACTGGAGATAAACGCTGCTGACTCTGGTACTGAGGAGGATAGGAGTAGGAACTTGCACGATCTCGACAGGGCTGCTCTCTCCAGGCCTTTGGAGGAGACGCAACAGAGCTGGCTTCTCGGACCCGCTGAGAAGAAGAAGAAGAAGAAATATGTGGATCTTGGCTGCATCATCGTCAGCCGCAAGATCTTCATATGGACGGTTGGGACTCTGCTACTATCAGGATTCATCGCTGGATTCATTGCTCTCATAGTAAACACAATCCCTCGTCATCACCACAACAAATCCCCTCCTGATAATTACACTCTCGCTCTCCACAAGGCCCTCATCTTCTTCAATGCACAGCGCTGTACCTCTCTCTCTCTCTCTCTCTCTCTCTTTCATACATCAATTTTTCTTACATCTCTTTACAATCTTGTGCCTTTTCAGCCGGGAAGCTACCCAAGCATAACAACGTGTCTTGGAGAGGAAATTCCTGTATGAATGATGGAGAAGCAGATACCTTATTTAAAAATCTCGCTGGAGGTTACTATGATGCTGGAGACGCTATCAAGTTCAACTTCCCGCAATCCTTTGCGATGACTATGCTTAGCTGGAGCGTCATTGAATACAGTGCCAAGTATGAAGCTGCCGGTGAGCTTAACCATGTCAAGGATATTATCAAGTGGGGCACTGATTATTTTCTTAGGACTTTCAACCACACTGCCGACACCATTGACAGGCTTGTTGCTCAGGTTTCCTTTTCTTCTTCTCTCTATTTGTTTGATCATGCTTCTACGGTGGTTCTTATTTGTGTACTTGATTGTTTCTGAACAGGTTGGTGCAGGAGATACTTCTGGAGGGAGTACTACTCCTAACGATCACTATTGCTGGATGCGCCCCGAGGACATTGATTTTGACCGCCCTGTCACCGAATGTCACAGCTGCTCTGACCTCGCTGCCGAAATGGCTGCTGCTTTGGCCTCTGCTTCCATTGTTTTCAAAGACAATAAAGCCTATTCTCAGAAACTCGTCCATGGAGCTGCCACACTGTTTAGATTTTCCAGAGCTCAGAGAGGGAGATACAGCGCAGTTGGTACAGATGCTGCCCTGTTCTATAATTCATCTAGCTACTGGGATGAATTCCTTTGGGGAGGAGCTTGGTTATACTATGCAACTGGCAATTCCACCTATCTCAGCCTTGCTACTACTCCTGGTTTGGCCAAGCACGCTGGTGCTTTCTGGGGTGGTCCAGATTATGGTGTTCTTAGCTGGGACAACAAACTCACTGGCGTCCAGGTAATTTACCTATCTATTTTATCTTAGTTTCCTCATAATGCGATTGCTTTTATTATTTCTTTGTATTAGTTTATGTTTATGTTAGATTGCATACTTATGGACAGGTAAACTAATACTAGTAGCCACCAGTAGACCATTTAAGTTTATGCATGTTCAAACAGTTCCATGTTCACTCAGCAGCACAAATAAACAAACATACAAAATCAATGTTCTCGAGATTATATTTAAATTCTTAGCTTTTATACAAGTGGACTGGAATTCGATGTTTGGATAGGTCGGCCCTTCCTTGAACGTTGTTAATTGCTTTCTTTGTATTAGTTTTGATGTATAGTTCATGATTGATTTACAAGCCTCTTTTATTGAAATAATTTTCTTTTTGGTTGATTGGATTAGGTTCTTCTGAGTCGTTTGAGATTGTTCTTGAGCCCTGGATATCCATACGAGGAGATCTTGAGGACATTCCACAACCAGACCAGTGTAGTCATGTGCAAATACTTGCCATTTTTCACAAGCTTTAATAGAACCAAAGGTAGGTCTTTTTGCAACTTGATTGACATGGTGTGAATGACAAAGGCACATTTTTTATTTATCATCTCAGTGCAACTTTTACATGATACATTGCAGGTGGATTGATCCAGCTTAACCATGGACGACCTCAGCCGCTTCAGTATGTTGTCAATGCAGCCTTCATAGCAACATTGTACAGTGATTATCTTGAAGCTGCAGATACACCTGGTTGGTACTGTGGTCCAACTTTCTACTCAACTGATGTCTTGCGAGATTTTGCTAAGACACAGGTACCCAATACTCTATTTTCTTCTAAATGTTGTTTTTGTTATGGATGCTTTTTGATATATTCTGGTGAATGACCTGTTTTTCTTGCACCTTTTCTTCTGGTAGATTGATTACATCTTGGGTAAAAATCCTCGGAAAATGAGCTATGTGGTTGGTTTTGGCAACCACTATCCAAAACATGTTCACCATAGAGGTGCATCTATCCCTAAGAATAAGATCAAATATAACTGTAAAGGAGGTTGGAAATGGCGGGACACATCGAAGCCAAACCCAAATATACTTGTTGGAGCTATGGTTGCTGGACCTGACAAGCATGATGGTTTCCGTGATGTTCGTACCAACTACAATTATACAGAGCCAACTCTTGCCGGCAATGCTGGCCTAGTTGCAGCCCTTGTGGCATTGTCAGGTGACAAGAGCATTGGAATCGACAAGAACACTATATTTTCTGCAGTTCCTCCTATGTTTCCTACACCACCACCACCACCAGCACCTTGGAAGCCATGAGAAAGCATGTACTTGAGTGATTGAGATAATTTTATTGCAACATTAGATTTTTTGACCCGAGATTATGGTTGAAAGTGAAGATAGCACATAGTAAGCGGTGAAATGGGAATTCAGGAATGACTGCTTAACGATGGTTGTAAAGACCCCGTTGGGGATATATATGGATACTGTCTGTCAATTTTTTCTTGAGTTTTGTGATATACTAGTTTATGTAACTGTATGATGTAAATCTTGTATTC
Source organism: Breynia disticha f. nivosa (assembly GCA_948193385.1). Taxonomy (NCBI): domain Eukaryota; kingdom Viridiplantae; phylum Streptophyta; class Magnoliopsida; order Malpighiales; family Phyllanthaceae; genus Breynia; species Breynia disticha. The sequence continues at coordinate 7,230 of CANYCX015571212.1, read as the reverse complement.
TTTAAAACGTGAATCCAAACATTTGAAAAGAATTGATTGGAAATAAACTTAGTCTCATCAATGTTTTGATGCATCTGGATCTTGGATGAAGTGTTTTGGTGGATTTTGGATGTTTGTGGATGGCATTTGTATGGTCCCGCGAAAAACCATGCGGCAGCTGCTGCTATGGCGGAACTGTCATTTCGAAAGGCAAATAAGGATTAAGCGGCAGCAAAGCAGTAATCTAATTTTGGCAGCTTCAACAGAGTGAAAGAAGTGTTTTGTAAGCAGACGTGGAGTTGAAGTTATTCTAGTATTTGGTAATAACTGTATCGTCCTTTTTTGTGGTGTGAACAATACTCTTTCGGTTGGCTTGCTTGATTCATGCAGTTACCTATGAAGCGAATCGATTATATTCTTTTCCTCAGGCGATTGCCGTTGTTAAATGCTTATCTTCATTTCTTTATAATGAGTTGGTCAGGTCAGGTCAGATCAGGTCTGTGGGGTGGGTGATAGCATCTGCGGACAGACAGACAGGTATGGCAGAAGAAGAAGAGTCCAACTCATTGGCTTATACACCAACATGGGTTGTTGCTGTTGTCTGCTTTGTTATTGTTCTCCTCTCTCTGCTTGCTGAGCGCAGTCTTCATAAAATGGGAAAGGTACTTCCTTCTTTCTCATCACAACTGAGCACCCATTTCTGCATCATCTATTGAATGATACTTCCTCTATTCCTAATCTTAGTTTATCATTAAAATGTTGGTACTTGTTGCTTTGGCATACAGTTCTTGATGCGTAAGAATAACAAGCAAGAGGCATTGTATCAAGCTCTACAAAAATTAAAAGAAGGTAATATGCAAGTAGATTAGATATGATTCTCTACTGTATATAAAGGTGTAATGAAGCTTGTTCTTACTAATCCATGATGTGAACAGAATTGATGCTTTTGGGATTCATTTCCCTTTTGCTAACGGTTTTCCAAGGTGCAATTAGTCGTATATGCATTCCGCCTCATCTTTCCACTATAATGTTACCGTGCAAGAGAGAAACGTCCCATGGTGCCGCTGAGCATCAAATTCGTTTTGGTCACAAAGGAAGGCACTTACTGGCCTCAAGTTCTGCTGCAACACACTGCAGTGAGGTGTTTCAGTTGATTAGTAATTTTTAAAATAGTCTCTCAATTAAAAGGTCAAGATGAAAAAGTTAAAAGAATTTTATATCCTTAACTCACATTTTGGCATGCTCAGGGGAAAGTAGCGATGTTGTCTTTGGAAGCACTACACCAGCTTCACATTTTTATCTTTGTCATGGCAATTGTACAAGTCATATTCTGTGTCTCTACATTGCTTCTTGGAGGGGCAAGGGTAATGCATATTCTGACAAAACTCTACTTCTGACTGCAAATTTCGTTTCAAATGCACAAGAACCCCCTCATTATTTTTATATTTCTTTTCATATTCTTCATGACCATCCTGCTTCACAAGTGTAGATTCGGCAATGGAAGAAATGGGAAGATTCAATTAAGCACTCATCACAGCATCAGCCTAAACGTGAAGGTTGGATTCTCAAATAAAAATCAGATATATTATCCATAATTATCAGAAACAAGTGATGTGATTTCTAGTATGTTTTTTTTATCGGAAAAATGAAATAAGTTCTTACTGGTTTGGAATCGCAGCTCAGAGTGAGCACCACCACCACCATCGTCAATTTCTTGAGAAACATGCAAAAGGTTTTTGGAGAAAGGCGGCAGTTGTTAGTTGGTTGGTAAGTTGCCAACCTTCCTATATATATATATATATATATATATATATTATTTGTTAATTTCTAACCTCCTGTGTCTTCCTGCTACACTTAGTTTTTTGTAATGTTTCCATTTTGTTCAGATATCTTTCTTCAAGCAATTTTACCATTCAATTACGGAGTCGGACTACATAGCGCTTCGACAAGGATTCATCATGGTGAAGCTTCCTTCATAAGGAAAATATCATTTGATCGTATAGTTGTTTGGTTGCTCAGCTGTTTTTGTTAATCCATTGAATTCTCGCAGGCACATTTCCCCAACATGCCCGACTATGATTTTCACAAACATATGACGCAGACAGTTGAAAAAGATATGAAAAAAATTGTCGGCATCAGGTAATCTTTCTTAACATGCGGATCTGAATGATGAAGAAGCTTAACTTGAAAACCTTCCTTTTTTTTTTGGCAGCTGGTACCTCTGGCTTTTTGTTGTCATCTTTTTACTGCTAAACGTGGGAGGTATTACACCACGACGCTCTCCAGCAAATAGTTTTTCCGCGAATTCTGAATCTCAAATTTAAATGAATGTGTGTTGACTGAAATGCAGGGTGGCATACATATTTTTGGATGGCATTCTTACCTTTAATTGTAAGGGAATGTGTATTGTGAAGTGATGAACCCTGAGAGATGGGACCAAAATGTGTTAATTTGGATTTAATTGGATTGGCAGTTGCTATTGTTGGTTGGAGCCAAGTTAGAACACATAATAAAGCGTTTAGCTCTGGAGGTTGACAAGAGAAGTCAAGAAGGAGAAACAGCTCAAGTGGAGCCCTCTGATAAACACTTCTGGTTTCACTATCCACCTCTTGTTCTTCACTTGATTCACTTCATTCTCTTTCAGAATGCATTTGAGATTGCCTTTTTCTTCTGGATTTGGGTATGTACGGATGGATGACTCAATTCAGTTGATGGTTTTTTAGTTTCTGTGATAATATATAGACGACATGTTTGGTCTGTTATGGCAGAGTACATATGGATTCAATTCTTGCATCATGGAGAAATTGGATTACGTAGTGCCAAGACTTGTTCTGGGGTAATTATTTCAGTCACCTTGAGTTGTAAGGAAATATGGTAAGAACAGGAAGTTAACCTCTACTGTGCTTTTGGTGCAGAGTGATTGTTCAAGTTCTGTGTAGTTACAGCACCTTGCCTCTATACGCTCTAGTTTCCCAGGTATATATATGCACTCACAAATCATTTTCAGGCAGACTTTTACGGTTAATGAAAGTTGGGAACTTACGATGAATGTGGTTGTTGTTGTTTTAACCAATGGGGTGTATGTGAAGATGGCTTCTGCCTTCAAATTTGATCCAGAAGTGCAAGCAAGTTTGAAGGACTGGAGCGGCGGAAGGAAGAGATCCGACAAATTGGCCGTAGAATCATCACGCAGTGTACAACTTGAGATGGTTGACATTGAAGGCACTACTGCTGCTCAACTTTCTTCTGTTTCCGGGACGAATCCACCTTCTCAACTCTCCACATGATCCCCATCCTCTACTTTTGTAATTCATTTAAACAAGAAAAATATTTTCAAAACGCTTTTCATGTAATTGCTCAACCCCCGCAAGCAACAGCTATCTATTCTTCTAAAAATTTCAATCTTTAACCAAATACACGACAAGACAAAACTTTGTTAATATTAGTTGTTGGGGTTTTACATGAGGCAAGGCAATCAAACCCTTTTTGTTTCAACTTACAATTTTTTTCATACCTACAAAGAAAACAAAATTAAAAAAATCTAGCTAGTATGTCCCGGGATCTAAAACTCCCCTAATATGAATGATTATACAGCCACATCTTTGGGTCATTTTGCTGGAACCTTTCCCATCTCACACATATTTTGATCACACACGGGGGCTTCTCCACCACCCTCCGCTCTTTCTAGTTCTTTCAGAGCTCTTTTGGCATAAATGGTGAAAGCAACTGTCGTGATGATTGCAATAATAAATGAGATGACATTATAAACGATTTCCACAGTAGTTAAATGATGATTCCCGTACTGAACATCCGCAAAAGTCCTTAATAGACGACCACTGCAATACCAGACAGAAAGGATATTAAAACTCACCAAGGAAATGGTTATACTACGAGTTCAATTATCTCACGTGGACATACCTGTATATATAGATAAAAGCTTCAGGTACCATTCCGGCAACTGAACCACACAAATAGGGCCAAAATCTCATACTAGTTACTACTACTGCATAGTTAAAAATTGTATAAGGAAATGGTGAAACTCTAAAGATTGCAACCACTCGAAATTGATGGAACCAGCTCCCTTCCCCAGCAAGTCTAAGCATGGCAGCTTTCTGGGGCCATCTCTTTAGCCATTGCTACACATTCAATAGAAAATGATACTGTCGTCTCGTATGGAATAATATTTGTCATTTATTACTGAAAGGAGTAAGGAGTCTTACATGAATGCGATCGCGAAACAACAGGCCAATCAAATAAGGCAGAATCATTCCAATGGTTGTTCCAACCATAATTATGAGGAATCCAAACCCGTAACCAAAAATCATTCCAGCCAACCACATGGAAGGGCCAGAAGGAATTAGGAAAACAGGGAATAAAGCCAGTGATGCGATGAGAACGACAGCGAGGATAGGAGGACCAAATGCAGTAGCTTCCCATTGCAGAATAGGGATTAAAATCTGGAGGCGGAAGAGAAATAGTGCATCATCGCGAAATTAAAGTATGGTGAGGTCAATTGGTTGGTTGAATGAAGCAACAAGAGTGAAGTCAAGTAAAATGTATGCATTGATTGAGATGATGAGGGATAGTGAGAAAAGTACCTTTTGGAAAAGGAAAGGGAGAGCCGATTTGAAGAAGAGGAGAGAGAGTATGATAATAAGGATGGAGAAGGTAAAGGCTTTGATCCACCAAAGTAGTGTGGAATGAGGATGAATATGAGGTTGAGGCAGTGTTGGATTGGTGGGAATAACAAGCCTTACATATTCACTCCCCTCTTCCCTTGTACTACTACTCTCAGACTTGCCGGATCCCTGCTCCAGCGAATCCTCCATCTTTACACTAATTGATTGCTATTTAATTGGGAATAATAAGATGATCAACTCCAATTTTAGTATTGTTGAACAGCAAGTGGGGAAGATGGGTTAACTTACCAGTAAGAACAATAGGGAGAGAGATGAAGTACGAAAGACAAGGGATTGATGTGTTGTTGTCGGGCAGCTCAAGGAAGCTTGAGAGAGAAAAAGAGAGAGAGGCCAACACCGTAGCAACAACAACAATTATCAGATGAAGATGAAGATAAAGGTTTTACTTTTTGTTTTGAATAAATCTTTAATTCAAATTCGCCATGCCATTCAATTATCTTCTCTACTACGTCAAGTATTTATTTAATAATAACATTCAACGCCCAGTCCCAATCACCAACCATGTCATTTCTTCTAGTTAACCCTTATTTCCTTTTCGGAAAGAAGCATCCCCCAACCACCAATAACCAAATTTTTTTTTTCTTTCTCACGTTTTCTTTTTATTTAATTTCATTTTTAAAAAAAATTGCACCATTTTTTTCTATGGTCAGAGGAGAATTTCCGAAGCACAGAAACTTTTTTAATCCCAACATTCAATAATGGAATACGCAAGAGACCACCAAACAACGTATTTTAATCCAAATCACATACCCAACCCAACGCGTATCTGAGATTTCCTTCATTTCTCGCTCGTCCTATATCATTTCATTGTTAACGCGTATCTGGACGTCCAAACTACAATTAACAAATGCCGAAACAGACAACCTCCTAACCCTCTTTTTACTTCCATTCCATGCATTGACCATAATTTCAGCTGACACGCATCTACCTCTTACATTACAACCATAAATTCCAATCTCACACTATATTTCATCTACATGCACTTCCAAAATTGTTTTGTGGGTCATTCTTTCAACAAACAGCTCCTTCAATTCCACCACCATTGTCTCCTTCCATCTTTACATCCATTCATTCACCATTCTGCCATTCTCAACTAGCAGCAGCCGATAATGCATCATCAGAGTCTGTCTTCACCTGTTAATATTACCAGGGTAAACATTTCACTTCATTTTCTACAAAATTATACCCAACAAGGTAGTAACACTCACTAGCTTAAGATGGTTCAGCAAAGCTCCATGTAACAGCCTTTTAAGTTTATCACACTGCTCAGCCATATAACCCGATTTAATTGATTCCTCCAGATGGTACCATAGGCATTCTATTGTCGCATAAGGAAACCAAACCGAAGATGGTCTTTTTCGATTGATCAAGTCTGACGGTCTCTGCAATAGTTTAACAATGGGATTTCAAATTTAACAGTAAATGATTATTAAAAGCTGCAAAAATATTGAAAAACACAAAACACGAAAAAATATAGTTTTGCACAAAACCATATCAAGAAAAAATATAGTAGAAAAACCATATTAAGAAACTTGCACAAAAGACAATCACTTCAAACAAAAGGATGGAATTCTTTGCAACTTACCACCACAGCAAATGATTCTATATAATCAAGAAGAAGATTTGTAGCTTCACTGTAGCGACCATAATTGACATACAGCCTAAACAATGACGAAGGATTTGATTCTTGACCAGTCATTCCCCAAATCCTATCCCTTCGATTATCCTGTCAACCATGAAAACATGGTCAGCTAAATCCTTGCTGTAGTTCCGTATCCCAGTAAAAATAACAAAAGTGTCAAAAGAATCTCCATGGGAAACAAAAAATCCAAGTGAACAGAAAGACAGCAACATTTCGCAAAATATGGAGTTAGATTTATTCTCAACTGAACAAGATAATAACTTATTATTGAGAACATGTTGACAACACAACTAAATTTACACAAAACTGCACCTATGGTGGGGAGGGATTTTTTTTTTTTACTGAGGTTGATGGCTTGAGATGGTGACTCTAACGACTCCAACTAATGCAATATATTTCAGATCATTGGAGTAAATTAGGAAAATTAAAGTTTAAACTACACTTGTCGTCTCTTAAATGCCTTAGGGTGAGGATACTGATAAGAACTCTCTTTTAGATAATGAAAATGCTTAACAAAAATGTGTTCCCAACAGCAATTCGAGGAGCTGTGAATCTCCCTACAATCTCAATAGAGACCCAAATGAAGAAAATAACTGGATGCCCTAATTCACCTTTCCTAAGCTATTTATATGACTCACACTTGTATTATGCACCTAATGAGATGCTGACACCTACACAACCTTTACACACCATAAACAGACTTAAATAAAAACCATAACAAAATCTAGGAAATGCAGACACATCAGCAGGACCACTTCTTTCTTATCAGATTGATGTGTACGAGATTTCATCCGATGATCCTGCTAATACATTCCCATGTTATTTTTAAAGTATCACTAGTCATCCACTGTTTATCATATATGAGGGACAGATTCCAACGGGATTTGCTTAAGGTTGGTTTATTGAATG
>CANYCX015570603.1:0-15072 GCA_948193385.1 Breynia disticha f. nivosa | reverse complement strand
AGAGCTTGATAGTATTTTGGTCTCTTGAGATAGAAACTTGTTTGCTCTTAGTTTGAATTAGTATACACAGGTGTTTGAGGGTGTATTTTCTTAATAGGTTGTTCAACCTCTTTGGCCAGGTGTGAGCCCGAGCTCGGTTGTACAAACTATGAGAAAATACAAACATTTTGTAAAACTATCACCATGTAATTCTTTGCTTAATATAATTATTTTGGTTCCAAAAAAATAGTAATAATATTTTTAAAAATGTTCAGAAATATAGAAATACCATGGTCATATTACTTAATATACTGCAATGAAAATTACGAAATTAAACAAAAATGTGGTTTATTAGAGTTATTAATGGCATCGATCCTAGAGAAGTTCATTGGAAATAGGAACTATGATGAGGTTACTAACCTCTTTAATTATCTTAGATTTGATAGAATTTTAGTACAAGTACCGTCTTAATTTAATATCATTCGTGTTTTATTAAATTTTATAAATTATATAAAATTAAAATTATTTTTTTTATAAAATAAAATAAATATTTATATTTATTTTTACTGATTTATTGAATCTAATATATAATGACTCATATTAAAAATTATTTTCAAATTTAAATTGGTGAATATTGGTGATTATTTCGAGATGGAAGTGACCATAATTTTTAGCCTTGGTGTTGAAGAGATAGGAAGTGACCGTAAGAGTGTAGCAACAACGTCACCTATTCTCTATATATCCTCACCAAAACCATGTTTAAAAAAAAGAAATAATAAAAAAAATCAAATTTCATAAAGTTCAAATTAATTTATATGTATTTAAATTTAATTTTTTTAGTAATTTCGTGATCAAAATTCAAAAATATTAGATAGTTTTGTTATAATTTAACTAGGTTGACATCTTTTAATAATTCATATATGTTTTTATAAGTAAACTTACTTGGAAAATAATTGTTCTTAATTATAGAAAGAAAATTCACTATCTCATGTTAATTGTCTTTTTTTTTCTCTTGTTTGAGAAAAATTTCTTTTTTGATTACTAAAAAAACTCAACATAAAAATACAAATCAAATAAAATTAACAATTCGCTTTTCCTCTTTTATTTTTCTCGTATCAAACAAGGTCATAATGCAGAAAGAACGTTCATTGTTTACGTAAAAAATACCATAATGTCCCACTCAAGAACGTTTTAAAAAATATTGTGGTTTTAGTTAAAAATTAGATTAGATGTTTTCCATTATTTTTTTTTCAAAAATACTAATTGTTGTCAAAATTTTAATTTTATATTTTCTGAGTAAATATTTGGATTAATTGTTTATTCAAGTTTAGAGAATAATTTTTTATTGACTTTTGATACAGTAAAATGTACATAATATTTGTGTTATAATATTTAAAAAATTAATAATTATAATATAGGTGATGATATTAAAAGAATAAAGATTATGTAATAAACTATTTTAATTTATAATTACGAGAGATAATTTTTAAAATAAGGTGAGTGTAACTATATATCCTATCATAAATAAATATAGGTTTATAAATAGTAAAGTCTAATAAGACCAATAACAGGATTATTACGAAATGTATTCAATTTATTCATATTTAATTCAATAAACTTGATATAAAATTATTGTTATTGAAGTAATACGTCAAAAATAAAAAATATTTGAGAAAAAAATAAAAGTATTAAAACTGAATTACTTTATAAATATTACTAAATTTAACGACTGCGCTCATATAATATTACTTAAAAGATGTTGATATCAACGTTTGTTAAATACTTTAATGTGATAGTAATTTAAAATAATATTTTTTTAATATATTTTTTTTAAAATTATAACCATATAAATTCAAATTATTATAATTTATTAAAAAACTTTACACTTAATGATACTCTAGGCCTTTACCCAAGTGGCATGGTTCCATTTCATGTGGACCATAAGAAAACTGAAGGAATATAGGTCTTTAATTAAAAAATTCAATTTGGTTGAAGATTTTTTTACAAAATAAATTGTAACATGCAATTTTATTAATGAAAAAAAAAATATAATCTTTAAAAAGTTAACATTGATTTAAATAAGTTCGAAAATTCGATGTAATATGTGATTGTGTTGATTGAAAAGATGTATTTTTTTATAAAGTTTAAGTTGATTGAAAAATACGTTAAAATTATCATATGATATGTTAAATTTTTTATTAAAGTAGTCTCCAGAGATTCCGTCTTCATTGCAATCTCTATTCAAAGTGTACATAAAGAGGTTATACGATTAAAGGATATGATTGTATTTGTTTTAACCGTGAGTAGTTTTAACATTTATATTTAAGAGATAAAACGTAACAGTTTTTGTTTGTAACTGTGAACTAGATTGACTATTTATGTTTTGGAACTGCAAATATAAACGCAATTATAAACGTCAAACCAACCGCAACTTAAAACGGATGTGTTTGTGGAGGGTCCGATTGATGATGGGACTAGCAAGAACACTATGCAGCTAAATATTCCTGCTGAAACTAGCAAGTGTCAAGTGAGTCCTACTTCTTCTTCATCAGGTTCCATCACAAGACAACCAAGTGCATCTAAGACAACTTGGGCATGCTCTCCAACCTCGCACGCGGGCTCATTCCGCTGCAGGCTCCACCGTGCCCCTACCCTTCGACGTGCCAAAAGCAATGTCGATTCTTCAGCCATTCACAACGCGCCTGCTAAGGTCAATGCAGACAGTGTTGAAGCTCAGTAATTAATTTGCTCTCATATATACCTGTACAGATTATGTGTGCTGTTTCTTCTGTGTTGTCTCTGTAACCTTAACGAATTGTAATTCTAACTTCACCATTTATGATCATGTTATTATGTGAATTTTTTTATTGTTAGTGCTTAGATTGAATTTTGATTGAGAACGATGGAGGATTGCCGTCAAATTAACATTATAAATTCAGATAACTGAATCTATCTGATAAGAAAAACAATAATTCCGCTCCAATTATTGATTCGAACCTCATTGCGAATGCAATTATCATGAGCACTACATATTGCACAATATTTGTTCATAAAACTGTTTCTAAGTTTTCATTTTCAAATAGGAATCTAATGGCTAAAAATTACAAGTTAAAACCAATATGGAGCTCAAATTCACTTGACAAAAATACAGATTTAGAACTAGCAACTGAAGCTTTGAATTTGAAGTTTAGTTTTCATGATCTACTAAACATTTTTGTTATTTGTTAGTCAGTCATTCATCTTTTCCGCAAAAAATGGGGAAATTATTCAACGATGGAATGTGAAGAAAAATCGTTAGGAAAAGAAAAAGAGAATGAAAAGGAGGAAATGACACCATATCATTAAGTTGAGTTGGGTGGTCGCGAAAAATTTGAAACTCGAATTATTCGTTTGATATATTAACAACTCGATCATGTCTGAAACCAGCTTAAAAAAGTATAACTGATTTAGTGTTAAGGTACATCATACAGAGAGTGACGGTGCAAGTCAATTTTGATTCACTTGTACCGTACCAAACTCAGTTATACCAAATTCGAGTTTAACTTAACGAGACGGATATCCGCGTAAAGACTAATTTTTCATTGTGCACTTCTCTCCCTTCATATCACTCGAACAGAATGAAGTGGCAGGGAATAAGATGCATGCAGATGCTTAGAAAACATGATTAATTTGGGAAAATTGTGATGACTATAATGACTGCAATGATGAAGACAACAATCATGGCCTCACCAACAATGGTGCTATGTTTTCTTTTATACCTCACCGACTTTGAAACCCCTTTTTGGTCTGCATTTATATATGATTGTTTACCAAATTGCGAGATTGATATTTGAAGCATGCATACATTGTTTCAATTGTAAACTCGGACAATAGTACAAATGCTTACCTGCTTTCCATTATATCTTTCATTACAGACCATATAATTATTCAACTTTAATGCTAAAGACTAGGAAAAAAGGCATGATTTGTTCAAACAAGATTCTCTATCAAGTTTCAGGAGAGAAACACTCACGTAAGGGCCAATTGTAAGCAAGGTTCTATGATTAGTCGAGTATACCTTATGAGCCGATCACTCCTACTAAAATCTTGACTGATAATTTTATGGACTTGCTGTGTCTGGAAACTTTGTTAAGAAGAAGAATTTCAGGATCAACAAGAAATCAAATGGCAGAGATCAGAACTCGGATGCCAACGAGGATTATATAGTATTAACTCTGATTAGTTTCTGAGAAGTGAAAACAAATGTAACAGACAGAAGAAAATCCAAAATAACAGCAGAAGACAAGTGAGGATGAAGAGAGATGAGGAAGAGAGAAAGGCAAGTGTTGAAGATTCATGGACAAATACAAGAACATTGGTCCCACAAATTGCTGCATCTAAGTGTAAATATGCTTCATCCACATTCTTAATTCCCACTTGAAGATCCACTAATATCCTGAAAAGCTTGGTTCTTATTTTATTAGATTGTTTCAGAAATGCACATTAATTAGGATTCTTTGTTTGCAGCTACAGATTACAATACATGACATGAACCAGAAAAAAAGAGTAACATTCTGTAAGTTACAAATGAAATTACCATTCATGACCCAAATTAACAAAATTTAATTTTTTTCACTGGAACTTCTATTGATTGATAACAGCTTACTGAACATCCTTTTAGGTCTTGTAGGAAGAGCACAGAAAGACTTAAGCTTGGAACTTCTTCCAAGTGACTGCAAATCGGTTTCATCTAGATCATCTTCAGCTAATTTCATCCTTAAAGTTGAAAGCTTAGATTTTGGTGATTTAAGCCCCGAGACACTCCATTGATCCTCTGCAGGTATGCTGGTTGTCGTGCTTAATGCTGCTGTTGGCCTTGAAGGGTCGATTCCGTGCGAGGCTAGAAGTGCCTGGATGTTGGTGGGAAGATCAGTAACCTTGCCACCGGCCATTGCGGCTCTAGCTTGCTCGAAAAAGAGAACCTGCACTACTACTCGCAATGGAAGTAATTCATTCTGCGCAGCGTGCATGCAGGCTTCCATTGAAAGTTTCTTGCAGTCTAGGATTCGGCACAGCCTCTTTCGTTCCGTCTTGTTTAAGTCTGCATGTGCCTGAATAGACATGACAATGTGATTGTGAAGATTCTTCAGAAGTTATGGAATGAGCTAATAATTGACTAATTCTATCGCTCTAAAATGTCTGGCAGAACAGAATAATATATATAATAACAGTAGAATATATCTTGAACATAGTAAAACTAGCCTAATAGCCTATTCGAAAATTGAGAATGTTGAACAGACGTTCGTAGAATTGCAGCAGACATGAAGAAAACTATACAGAATTAATGTCTTCACACATAGAAGAAAAGATGAAAGTAATTCAAGCTAATTTTGCTAGATCAACCTAATCCTAAGCGTAATAAATTCTGAAGTTGACAGGTCCTTAGTCAATAGAGTTGGTTATCTAACTGCCAAATGACAATGAAATATATCCACATATTCAACTCATTTATGGAAAAATGCTATAGACCACGAAACTGTTTGTACGTATTTACCTTGAGATAAATGTCGATAGCTCGGTACAGATCATCGTGATCAAGCCTTGAAAATTTCGGTATAGACTCAGCCAGGGCAATGAACTTTGAAAGAGGCAAATTAATATCTCTGGCAATCTCTTGGAGATAGCCATCCACAATTTTAGCCACCTTTAACTTGGAGCTATGAGATGCTGAAGAAGACCTTCTGCTCTCTTGAAACTCCGAATCAATATTCTCCGCGGACCGAGACCTTCTCCTTTGAAGACCAAGCTTTGATCTTGGAGGGCTAGTTGGAGGACTCTGCCCTTGCAACATGAACTGCTCCAATATAATCATTACTAAGTCCACATCGTACTTGGTACTGCTTGCCTCTGAGTAACAGGGTATTAACAGATCACTAACAGTTGCGTCCTCTAATTGCAGTGCCACTCTTCTGGCTAGTTCCATCTTTGAAGAAGATGAGGCATTCAGAATGTTGGCAGCTTTCAGAAGTTTAAGCAGGAAACTGCAAGAAACAGCACTTTTATCTGCTGGAAGTAAGCTTACTATTGATTCCAACAGAAGCCTATCCTTTGAAGATATTTCACTCGACGAATCTGTATCAGAGTCGGATCCTTTTTGTTTATTTACTCTGGTTGATGCTCTTGAAATGTTTGGAAGCCATCGTGCTGCGTAAATTTTCAATGCGTCCCCGATAAGATTAGACGGCATCTTTCCACCGGATTTAATTGCTACCATTGTTCTCCAATACAAGTCTATCCCTAATTCCGCTATATCTTCAGCCCACCAGCCCTTGCTTGTTGGTTTATGCCTCTGAGACTCTCCTCCATTACAAGACACATCATCCCTACCTCTTCTGGAGTAACTATGCGACAAGCTAACCTTGGAGGGATGTGTCAGAACTTTAGAAGCAATTGCTTCAATGCATCTGCTAGTAATTCCAAGGTCTTCAGACCACAAAGGGAATGCTTTAGTACTTTGCAGGGTCACAATTGCATCTTTCCATCCATTTAGTATGCAAGAATTAAGAAAAACGTCGAGCTTGTACATCAGGTTCCCCTTCTCAACATCCTCTGTCATTTGCAAATACTCGGCCGCGCATCTTGCAGCCACAATGTTGTAAGCACTCAGAGTTATGGTAATCCCATAGCAGAATTTTGCACAAAGCTCAAATGCCTCGATTCCACCAGGAAAATCAGGCAGGTGGACTATTTGTTGTTGTGAAGATTCAGAGGATTCAGAGCATATTCTCTGCAGCCGCAAACACTTTGATAGCAGAGGAAACTGTATAATCATTGAAATTAAAGCAAAATTACTTCACAAAACATATTTTCCTGAGTGATAATCAATCAACACGAGAAAAAATTCCACACCTTGTGGAGTAGATAACTACTTCCTTTCACTTGAATTATGAGGTCACTAGAGACTTCAGAGGACACAGACCTGCCAAAAGAGAAAAAAATTCAACGATCTTTCCAAGAAAATGCATATCAGAGAATGTCCATTAAACAGTAATACCTGACAGCTTCAGATGTGTAGAAGGTGTCTGGCCTGGATCCAAGTTTCATAAACTTCATGATTACTTCTTGTAACTATCTTCCTGATTCTATGAGCTTACCTGATTCTTGATAACATAATTGGTTCAAACAGAACCAACTTTCCTAAAAACGAAAACTTGCGAAACAGAACCAACTTGATGAAAGCTGAAAATTTCCAGTTCAGTTCATGAGAAACCACAAATGGTTCCTCCTGAAAACCAACCAAGAAATATTTCTCCAAAGGAAAACACTCTCAAAACTCAAAAGCCCACCTGATTCCTGCATAAAATTTTTTCCTTGGTGAGTATCAAACTTAAAGGATAAAGCTTTCTTCAAGGTGGGAGAGAGAATATATAGCAGAACAAAGAAATGTCAAAGTGACAGAAACCAAGAAGATCAAACCCTCCAAAGTCCTTTCAATCAATTCACTACCCCATAATGATTTGGACATGCAAACAAAAAACCAAATTAACCCTTTCAATCGAATCAAAGATTTCACATATTACCTCATTCAATAACAAAGACAAAACCAAAAACACGAAAATAAAAACACTGCAACTTCCACCCCATGCATGTCACATGTCACATTAAACACTCATACTATAGTTAGAAAGAAGGGCAACAACCTGAAGAAACTAGCAGGAAGCAGTGTGTATCAGAAAAAACCAAGTTCGGAAGTGAAATAAGTGAGATTGAGGAAGGTTCAGAAATGGAATGAAATGTAAGAAACAAGAGTGGAGGGACAATGGCAGAGTGGAATTAGAAAGGCGACGGCCACGTGCTTATCCTGCGCCCACTTGTGACCTTCTCTCTTATCATTGCTGCAACTTTTCTTTCGATTTTCTTGTTACTTAAATTTCTAACACTACAAAAACACTTTGATTATTTTAGTCAAAAACATTATTATATACGCAACGTTTTGCCCCACTCCAACTCTGAATTCATACCAAAAAGGGATTTGTATGGAAGAATTTAAAGGCAAAAAGTAATGTTAGAATAAATTTTCTACAGTAATTTGTCATCTTTATTTTTTAAATAATTATAGTGACTTTAATGTTAACGATTTCTATCATGAAATTTCAAAATGAGTATATAATTTAACATGACACTTTAATTTTTTATAATATTTTTATATCATAAATATGATATTTTATAAAAAAATTACTAATACGACTATAATTCGTCAATTTAGATTACTACGTCAATTTCTATTTTTTTTCATAAAATAATTTAAGTTGGTATTTTTATTAATTTTATTGATGTGACAACATAATTTTTTTACGGTCTCTAAAGCTTTCAAATAATGAATGTTCATAAAATTTAAAAAAAATTCTAACTTCAATTTATTTATAAAAAACTCAAAAATCACTATAATAAAAACAAAAAAAATTAAAAAACAGTTATGTATAAAATATTTTATTTTTTTAAGTAAAAAAGAGAAAAAGGATATACTAGTGTCAGAATCAAAGTTGGCTTTAGCCAAAGTGACCTATATCATCTTTGGACAGATTATAAAAATGGGCAAGATTAAAAAATTATTCTTGTTGTTGAACTAGATTTATATATGGGCGTAAAAATTTATGAATTGCTTAATTTATTTTGTGTGGTTTAATTTTGTGTGTTTTCATGATCGAATTTCAGCGGAGTCGTCCTCATAAGTTAGGAGTTGTACTTCTTGCTCCGATGTCTGAATATAAGGTGATTCTGACAAAAAATATGAGCATGAAAGATTGAATTATATGGTTATGACATGAGCAAAATGTCGTATTTGTATATGATATGTATGAGCTAAGATACGTTGTAGTAATCATCGACTTGGTAATAAGTCATCTTCTCCATTACCTTTAAGGTGCATTGTAATGTTCTGAGAAATCCATGAAAAACAAAAGTGAAGATTGAAAAAATGCTGATTTCAAAAAAAAAAGATTGAAAAAATGCTGAAATGAGATTGTGGTTTTGTGGCAGTTAAAGGTCATTTTCAACTGGGATGGATTGTGCATTGGATTCTTACACGTTTCAATTTAGTGTGTTTTTAGAGTTTGAGATTCATCTGCCATCAATTAGCACTCAGGTTTATGGGAATATGGGCCCTCAAACAGGAGCTTCAAATCATCTTTGATCATCAACATTCCTGCAAATTTATGGACGTTGCGATCGTGTCGTACTATTTTTATCGTATACGCTCTAAGATTGTAAAGGTATCGAACCCCACATTTTCCTTAGAGCTAAGCTGGAATTCCGGCTCTGAACCCACCTCACATCTGTTCATATCGCCAAATGATGAAACCAACACAAATTTGGATAGATTCAAGTCTTTAAACATGCAAGAAAAAAGCAAAGAAAATATGGAGGAAAGAAAGGTGTCAACACATCATCAATCTTATGAGTCATGAGCATAATCTTGATATAATTATTATAAAAAATTGACCCAGTTAAGATTTATCTAAGATGGTTATCTCCTTTATTGTGAAAAAAGCTTTTGCATGATATGGTCCACTCACCATCTTTCGAGGAAAGGGAGAAAAAAGAGAGTATAGCAGTTTTCATATTATGTGCTTGACAACCAATTATGTGATTTCATTTAAAATATTGTAACTTTTGGATTAAGATATTGAAGATTTAAGCAAAGTGAATGAAACTGAGGAATTGAAGACATACCAGCATCGGAAAATCCCGTCGTCTTGAATATTCCGGGGTGGTTTTGCATGTTTTGTTAAGGCAATGGTGGGAATATATATAAGGTTGTGCCCTAAATGAGCAGAATGTCCACTATAGTGTCCAGCCAAATTGAGAAAGGACCCCAAATCCGAGTAGAGTTAATCATGCACAGAAGAAACCAAGACCAAAGGGCAGTGTTGGCTTGGTGAGTGAGATGGGTAGGGTTGATATTTCAAGGTGTGATCAAGGGTAAGTGGGATTGGATTGATGTGAATGGGAAGGTGAGGAAGAGAATGATCCACAAATGGTGTAATGGTTCCTTTTCTGTGCCACCCAGTGAGGCAACCACCACCCGACATTTTGGTCCCATCTATTTCTTTCGTGGCGGGTCCCTTTTTCCTGCCTCGCTTTGCTTACAGTTGTATCCCTTCAGGATTATACGCGCTGCGATACAACTCGGCCCCTGGTCCGAACGTTAGGGTCGAAAATGAACATTGTTCGACGTAGAACTCCCATCTTCTTGCATGGTGACAACACTGCTGGAGGGTCATGTTCATGCCCATGTGGATTCCTTCGATGCATGACTGTCTGTATCGAAGCTGACCTGAAAATGCAAGACATTTAGCATAAACTGAAATTGGATTGTATTTGATTTAAGTGTTAGAGAAGCATAAAATCTTACAAAAAAATGAAGCATATGATTAGTCACTAACATTTTTTTTTGTCTGGACCACGAGATATCTTAGACATCTCAGGCTAATCCTTGTTCGAGCCGGACATGATCACAAAGGCGACAAAGCTCTCTCAACTGAATTTAACGCAATTGTGTACCCAGAACTCGAACTAATAAAAACGAGAATAATTGCACTAATAATGCAGAAACCAAAATGATTGAGAAGTACTATTAGGAGTGATGGTGAGGCATAATAAGTGAAACAGAACATTATAGTTGAAGTTTCAAATTGAAAGGACCACGCCTTCATAAATTCATTTCTGAACTATATATGTCACCAGTTCAACTGAAGACAGTCTAGTTTAAGGTATTTTTCAGACTAATCTGATCTTGTCAGGCCAAGAAAATGTCAGTATAATAACCACTAGATTGACAAGTTGGTCGGCTTGAATTAAGCTTCGGTTTGGTCGAGTTTGGTCGGGCGTTGTTATAGATTTAGGTAGGATATGTAGTTAAGTTGAATTTGGAGTTTGATTAGATTAGGTTTGGACATGTTGAGGTTAGGTTTTGGGTAGGTTTAATGTTTTAATAAGTCTAGAAATACAAATTGGTTTATATAATTTAGGTTATTTTTATATACATAACATATATAATGGTGGAGCTACTTGATTTCTAGTTAAAAAATTCGTAACTCAATAACTTTTAGACGGGTTTAAAACCCATCAAATTACGACCAAATCGATCCAAACGATTTGACCACTAAAACAGATCAACCAGGTTAAATTTGAACTAATCAGATATTAAAAAGTCATCTGAATAGAATGCAATTTAATTAAAAAATGATTTGTGTTATTAATTTGTGGTGTGGTGTGTCACAGCTACAACTCTATCAATCATCACTATCTATGTCTCACATAATTCTCCCTTCAAGAGATTGAAATTTTGTTCTTATTAGCTGCAAAAATACAAGCACAAAGCCTCACATAAGGCAATGCTTTCTGTGTATTTTGTTCTGTCCAAACACTTCATTCCGTTATTGACGCGATTACGATACGATTAACACAAATTATCGTTCGTATGTGGCGAGCGCTGTTATATTCTTGGGATGGATTATACCAAAGTCATTTTCACCTCTTCTTCTAAAATTTAATTCATACATATTGTAGGGTCTTGATGTTGCCTAATAAGTCTGAAATTGTAAAGTTGGAAACCCCACTTTTCCCTCTTTAGTTGCCATTCTTTCTCCAGCGTTTATATTCCATCCCAAAAAATCCAAATTTGCACATTAATATGTTGGACTTCTTTGCTAATCGAGGGTTGAAGTTCCAATATTTTCTTGGCTTTTAGTTCCAATTTAATAAAAAGAAATAGATTGTTGGTATAATTTCTGAAAAAGAAAAAGAACCGTTTATACGTTAGACTAAATTAGGGTTTTTGTCAATTTTACTGACGTGATATTCGTTATTTAAAAATTAAATTAATACATATAAAACATATACGACAAAAGATTATATTATAAGGACAAGATAAGACAGATTAGTCAAAAATGAAAAAGCAAAACTGTGTTGAAAATGAGAATTAAAGTGAGTAAATTATGAGTTAACAACTCATCATTTCTATCTCTCCCAAGAAGTAAGTAAATTTTTTTTCTGAATCACTTGGTATTCTTACATTCGGTGAAATTAATCTGGGATTGGAGCGGGAGACACAACTCTTATCTCATAAGAGCGACTCCGCTGGGATTCGATCTTAAGAGCACATCAAACCGAACCTCATAAAAGAATTGAGTTGCTAACTTAACCGAGTTATCATAGGTAAGTAAAGTAAATGTCTTTCGTTAAAGTTTCGTCAAAGATTCGCGTGCTAAGCATAGCATGGCTGGGCAGCCACCATGAGTGCGACACCACAACACAATTGTATGCCTTTAACCTTTACTCTTCCAAAGTAAAAAAAATAGAGAAAATTAACCAAATAATCCTTAAACGAGCGCGTAATAATTCACTGATCGAGCGATCGTACGCAGAAAATAACCAAATAATTCTAATTTCATACGTTGTACAGCAAGATTATAAGAAGAAAAAACAAAGAAGTGATACTGACCATTCATGAAATTACTGGTAAGAGCTGCTGTCAACTTTATTTAGATTTTGGCATAACTCTAGTCAACTTTAATGAAAGGTGGTCCGGGAAGAATACATATATGCCAAATACAAAAGCAATGCCTTTATTTTCTGTGCTCAGCGTTGGTCGGACAAGATGAAGTGAAGAACACAGTCGATACAAAATGATCAGTAGTCTTCCATCATTTGTAACTGTCATTTCACCTCGTTTGCTTTGTTTTTAATTTGCAAAAGTGTTGCCAAATTGTCTGTCTACTGTCGTAAACCTCTACCTGCTTGGCCTTTTCTTCATGTAATCTCATCTCAAGATTCCCTGAGATAAAAAAAAAAAAAACTTGTCAATATGTTGTTTTTGCCCCATTTTTGCAGATTCTTTTATACAGGTGTAAAATCGGTTTAGAACCGTTGATTCACGTTTTGAGAAAAAAAAAGAATCAGAACCAGACTGTAAAGTACACGATTCGATCGGATTAGTGTCAGTTCAGGTTTTTGAGCTTTGGACTGATTCGATGGTTAATGTTTGAACTGAAGGTTCGTAACCAGTGGTTTATAATGTATTGTTTCTAAGAAACGAAACCGAACCATGAACTAAAAAGAACTTTTAGAGCGAATAAATTATAATAAAATGACCAATAAAAGGCCTAAACATGATGATTTAATTACACGCAAGAAAGTGAGGAAGAATTGATCATGAAATGATTAAAATCGATCCTATCTGAAAACAAAAGGTCGACATGATTCGGATCACATCTTGGAATTGTTACTTCACTTTCTTGATATTAAAAAAAGAGAGGTAAAGAAATTAGACAACTTGTTCATGATATGATAATTTTTCCTATCTTTCATACTTGCTTTTCTTCAAGAGACTTATCTTTATTCTGCATCAGTTATCTAATCCTTCTGCTGTGAACGATTCTGTGGTTCTTAATCCAACTATTGACTTGAAACAAATGATTACTTCACCGGTTCACCGTCCTTAATTATTAGCCTGGTAGGTTTTGAGTTGAGTTCTTCGGGTTGGTTAAACTTATGGCGAACGATTTCTGACACGATAACATAACATAAGGGCATCGATTTTTAATCATTCATGGCTTCAAGCTGACATAAGTGGACGTGAAAGTAAGCTCATGGCTTGGTGCAGAGGGCTCTAAATGAAAGATACCGATCAGAAATTGGGCTCCATGAATAAACACTACAGAAAGTTGGTTCTAAAAAGAGTGGCACTGTAACCCCATTGTACCAATATTGTGTTGGATTATTAACACATAGATGGACCATACTTAATAGTAACCACATCCACTATATTCCAAAATCAACCTCAATACATCTTCACTGTACAAATCACACTAAATTGAGTTCAAAATCTGAAAAAAAATCTGCAGATTACCTCTCTTTTGTTGTATGGGAAGTCCGGGAGAAGTTAGATAAGCCAGTTGGTTAGGAGACAGCGACAAATCCATCCCACCAAAAGAATGCGACTGCACACGTGCACTTCTTCTTACAAATCATCCAGCTTCTCTAACTTCGGCATTTACTACCCATCCCTCCGATGTGACGTATCGTTTTCAATTCGAGTCAGTCGTATCGTCATATGTGTCGTGTTATTTTCTATCATATATCGTTATTTGTAATATAAGCGTTCCAAAAACTGAATTCGTGTAATTTGTAACGTCGCGTCGACAACTCTAGTGATCCTGACTGTATGAGCCGTTCCTGTCCTCATTTTGGCCTAATCCATAAGTTCATAACCTTGAACTGGGTTCAAGCCTTCCTTTTCAGAAGGCACCAGATGTTGGGTTATCCTGGAAAGTAGTCATAACCAGAAAGCCCTAATGAAAATGGGTTATGCTCTCACCAAGATTTGAATAAAGGACATGGGCTGCTACATTAAAAAGTCCTATTGTCTTTTTTATGACATCTAACAAACATGTTCCTTTAATGTGATCCTTTTGAAACATTTGTCATCTTTATCACTTATATATATTTGAGTTAAACCGCAGTAGTCTTATACTTCTCTCACTACCCACTCACCTCTCCCCACTCCTCTCCTCTTTCTCTCTCTCACTTTTTTTTCTTCCCCAACCCTCTCCTCCGTTCTCTTTGATTCAATATTGATTTGAAGAACATATCATTAATGATAAGCTACTGCTTTTCAACATTTATTCTTGCAAGCCATGTAAGTTCCAGCACTCCATCTCTTATCAATCCTCGAGACGGCATAAATGATAAGCTACTGCATTTCAACATTTGTTGTGCAGATTTTAGGAGCTTCATGGTATCTGGCATCGATCCAGAGACAACATGAGTGTTGGGAAAGACAATTTAATAAGGAGAGGAATTTCACGCACTCTCCATCATGCGACCTTGATTTTCTGGATTGTAGTAGTATTAATAATCCGGCACGACAAGCCTGGTTTAAGAAAAGTCATTTGCTTGTTAATTGTGATACTAAGAATGATACGAATTTTCATTTGGAAATGTTTGCAGATGCATTCACAAATAATGTTGCAGGAGTAACTTTCATTGATAAGTATTTCTATTGTCTTTGGTGGGGCTTGAGAAATTTAAGGTAGAAGTTTGAGTTCGTTG
>CANYCX015569508.1:0-22337 GCA_948193385.1 Breynia disticha f. nivosa | reverse complement strand
TATATATATATATATATATATAAGGTTTATGTAAGTTTATATTACAGTTAAAACAACAAAAAGGACTATTCCGTATGAAATATAAATAAAAATTAAAAATCATACCATCTGTACAAATTTTAAAATAGCGAAATTTTTGTAAAAAAAAAAAGAAGAAAACACAGTACGTAATGTAATTAATCTATAATATTATCCAAATATAAATAGCTATAAATTTGAGCTAAATTCTATAAAATTATAGAACCGAAATAGTTGTAAATTTGATATATTTTAAATCATAACACCACCTAACGATAAACATGATTTAATTTGAGTCAAATTTTTAATTGAACTATTAATTGTCCAAATCGATCAGTTCGATTAGCCGACGGTTCGATATGAAAAAATCAAATATTTTTGCTAAAATTTTTTGACGAATTTCATCAAAAATTTCAAACGAATCTATCGTAAATTTGTGATGAAATTCGTTGAATTTTTTTGATCATTAAAGCAATATCATTAGCACACAAAGGGGCATTGTGTAAGGAAACATTCTCTTTGTCCCGACCAGCATCCGGGGAATCTAGAGGAGTGTCTCTAGAGTCAGTCATGACATTATATGCCATCTGATTTGCATTGAACTTCCTTTGATCACTGTCTTTATCCTTGTACTTGAGTTTCTACCAGTCAGGCTCACCGACTAACTGGAAGCAAGTGTCGCGAGTGTGATTAGTCTTACGACAATAGTCACAGTACCTCCGACCCTTCCTAGTTGCAGAATTGGAATTCTGCCTTCCAGGTTGGCCTGTACCATAGTTCCCACCAAAGCGTATCAGAAATGCACTGTGTTTGATAGTATCCTTCGTAGGTTCGTCAGACCGCTTCTCAACACAAAGCACTATGGAGAAAGCCTTCGCAGCACTTGGCATTGGATCTAGCAACAAAATTTGGTCACAGTGGGCTCATAACAGTCATTCAATCCAGTTAGAAACTGGATCAACTGCATCCGATTATCAGTCTCAATAAACTGAGCAAGGACAGTGCAAATGCATCCTCGATAAGTGCAACGAGGGAATGGAAATAATGAGTCTAGGTCATCCCACTTCTTCTTCAATTCAGAGTAATACATCGTAATAGACAGGCTAACTTGTCTAAAATCGGCAACCTGACCCTGCATTCTGTAAATCAGAGTACCATGACTACCTCCTAATCTTTCTCGCAAATCCTCCCAAAGAGCTCGCGCGGATTTTGCGCGAAGCAAAGATCCAGCTAACTCTTTCGAAATTGTATTCAGAATCCACGATCGAACCATACGATCTACTCTTAGCTAAACAGGATATATTTCATCTGATTCACTGGGAGTAGCAATAGTTCCGTTTACAAATCCGAGTTTCAACTTAGCGCCTAAGGCTATCTCAAGTGCAGTGGCCCATTGAAAATAATTGCCCTCAGTTAGAGTCATAGTCACTAGGATCATACCTGGATGGTCTGACCCTTGCAAGAAGTATGGATCATCATCCGCTCGACTCAATTTTCGTCCTTGAGAATGCGATCCATCAACAAATGTCACGATAGGGCTCCATTATAGGATATGAGAGTGATAGGACTGTAAAGGATTAAGAGCAAAGCTTATAGTTCTTTCGCTTGCTCTGATACCATCTAGGAAGGAATCGTAAAATTAGGGTTAGGTAGGGTAGAAATCCCAAATGATTTGTAGGCATCAGAACATACCAGCGCCCTCACTACATTATATAGTGTTGCTACTGGTTAAGTCGGTTCATCCTTTGCCCGTTTATTCACTGAATTGGGCCAGGCCCATTACATCTGTAAATGCTTAAATACACAAAGCCACACCTCACTACAACTATTAGTTATTTAGGGTTAATTGATAGATCTAATATATGATGGATCACTAATAATTGAAAAGAATTGCATGCAAATCTATAGATAGGTGGACATACATATTCTTGATTAAGGTCAAACTGAATAGTATAATTCATAGATTGATAATGCAATGTTAATTAGTTTAATTTAGAAAGAGATTTCAGATTGAATTAATTAATATTAGGAGTTAATTACCTGAAAAAAAGAATTAATATAAATTAATTAGAAATTAACACGATCCAATCACAATAATACCAACAATACAAATATCAATTCACAATTAAACAGTCTTTAAGAATTCAAAATTTAATTGCTGCCTTTTAATCAATAATAAAAGTAAAATTATTAGTTAGTACTCAGTCATTAGACTTTTCACTGCAGTAATAAGTGCATTCTACTATTATTTTTTTTGGCTTTTATGACGGCAGCCACTAGATATTTTTCCGTAAAATTAATTTCTTTTGCATGTGCGTCGTCAGGACTCATCACGAGATTAAAGAAACGCAGTAAATAGTTTATGTTCATTCTATTTCTATGTCCTGACAAAAACTTGGTGGTTGAGGAGAATTTGAATATGAGTTTTTTAATGAAGTGACTTATTGAAGGTTCTTCTTAACAGAAAATATGTAAATAATATAAAATTAAAATTATTTTTTACTAAATAAATTATAAAATTAAATTTATTACAATCATTTCTTCAATGAATTCTAGGGAAATTTTACTATGAGTCTCTTCTTTAAAGAGACTCATTGAGGGTCTAATTTATAATTGTTAGATACAGTAAAAATAAATCTAAATTTTTTATTTTTTAATAAAAACAATTTTAATTTTACGTAATTTATATAAATTTAATAAAATATAGAAGTAGACTCATTATAAGTCTTCGTACTAAAATTTACTGATTTTTGTGGATGAGAGTACTCATAAAGTTGCTGGATAGAGTTGGTAGACGGTCATAATTTAAAAGGATCAACTTGAATTAAAATAAGTTAACGACACTATTCACTGCATTACAATAAGTGACCGTGGATTAAAATAAGTTGACGAAAGCTCTTTATTAAGGTGATACTTAGCCAAGGAAGTTTGACTCAACTGGTAAAGTCGAGGATCCCAGATTTCTTTTCAGCCTTGTAACCTGGGTTCGAATCTGCCCGACGACACTTTGCGGTGGGCTACCGCCCTGGGCTTCCTTGGTGGTCACACGTCCGGAAGGAGATCCCTTCCCGCTAAGTGTGGTATCGCGGCGCAAGGCCGCCCGCTGAGTTGGCCTTCTTGCAGGCCCTTTTGGCAGCTCCGGCTGCTGGGTGGATCCCCTGCTAGGCATTCGCTCCCTGACTGGGTTCCTTGGGGTTGAGCTCCCTTTGTACCTAATTTTTTGAATAAAAAAAAAAAGGTGATACTTAATCAGAAGATAGCATCAGAAGTTAATCACAGTTTGCAAATCACTAGCAAAATCATGAATTCAAACATAGATGAGAAGCAATGGGTTATTCAAATGAGTAGCCTTCTCAACGACGATGATAAGGTTGACATTAAAAATCATGTCTGCATCTTTCAGGTCCCCAAAGCACTCAGAATCATCAAGCCAGAGGCGTATACTCCTCAAGTTGTGGCCTTAGGACCGTACCATCATTTCCGGCCAAATACCTATTATATGCAGAAGTGCAAGGTAAGTGTGGCTCTGAAAACTCGTCAGCAGTTGAAACTCCGGGAAATTCCGGAGATGTTAAATGCAATCAAGGACAGATTATTCGATATTCGCGCATCATATCATGACTGCTTGGGTTTGGAGAATGAAACGTTGGCGTGGATGATGTTAATTGATGGATTGTTTTTTATGTCAATGGTAGAGATGAAAGGGAATGGACATGAGGCTGAACAGAATGATCAACTTGAGGACATAACAGGAAGAAAGCATTCATTGAACACGATCCTGAAAGATGTGATGTTGCTTGAGAACCAAATTCCCAAAATTGTATTGGAAGCTCTTTCGGTTGTGGAAACTAAGAATCATGTTATATACAGCCGTGTAGGACTGAGAAGAAAGCTGTCGGATTTCTGTACAAACTTATCCCCAATAGAATTGGAAGGGGACGTCCCTCATTATGCAATGAAGGATCCTCACCACGTGCTGGACTTTCTTCAACAGCTGGTCTGGCTGGGAAAGATGGATACAAGCGCAAGAAGTAGTAGTTTTGTTATGCAAGCCTACCAAATCGAAGATGGCGATGTGAAAACCTGGGGAAATCTGCGAAGTCTACTATCAAACATTACATTCGGTCCTTTATCGTTGATTTTAGCGATAGTGGATTTGATTCTAAAAGTTCTCGATGCTATAGGAATTTCTATCCCAAGAGATATTTTTTCAGAGAAGGAAGTCCAGATTCCCAGTGCTTCAAAGCTCACTGGTGTAGGACTGAAATTCTGTGGCATAGAACGTCAGGGTGGGGGCATAAAGGAAATTGCTTTCAAGCAGCAGAATGAGTCAGTCACTTTGAGCCTTCCTGTTCTGAGTTATAATATTAACAGTGACCTGATGGAAGTAATTATGAGGAATCTACTCGCTTATGAAGCAGAGGCAATGCCAAAGTCTCCAAGATTCAGTCGTTACGTTGAACTAATGTCAGGGCTTATGCAAACAACAACAGATGTGGATTTACTCAAAAATGCTGGCACTGATTTCCATATAGTTCCACAGGATGCCAACAGCTTAATGGTCGTGGAAATGTTCAGTAGATTGAAAGAAGCGGTTGGATTGAAGGGTGAGTCTGAATTAGACGAGACAATAGGCAAAGTTAATGAATACTATGATAATTGCAGGAAGGTGAAGATTCGTGCAAAGAGATACTTGTATGTCTATGAAGCAGAGGCATACAGGTCCGCTGGTCTGCTGGTTCGCCAGGCTACCCGAAAGGATGCTCCTTGTCCTTGGTCCGTGGGTTAGCCCAGCCCCTTGCCTAAAATTTATTTATCAAAAAAAAAAAAAAAGATACTTGTATGTCTCCTGGAAAGTCCTAAGTGGAATTGCTTTGATATTGGTGTTGGTTCTGTTACTTTTGCAGACATTATGCTCCATATATAGTTGCCCCAAAATATTCAAGCGCTGATATATTGGCGCTCTAGAACGTTTATCATTCAGGGTAAATTTATCTTTGTTGATGGAGTTATGTTTGTACGAAACTGAAGGTTTAATATTATTATCTTTGAGAAAAAATGAATGAGGAAGATGGAAGTGGTAATTGGAATTGTTATTGTTGATGTAGGAAACAAGAGGGAAAGAGCACCGAGCTAAAGTCATCTCCAACCAATTATATTAAAATTTTATTATGTTAAAATTAATTAATAGAGAAATTAGCTGGATCCCTCTATTTACGCTAAATTATTTCAATCTACGCAAAAATAGTGTGGATTGGAGATGGCAGGCACTGATATCGTAGAGAAAGAGAGAGGACTGATGGTGTAGAACACAAAGATGAGAAAAGAATTGCAAAGGTCAGTGGCTCTTTTATCTAAAAACCAAATCTTTCAGTTATGTCTAAGTTTAATTGTAAAATAAGCCACGAACAGACACTCTGATATATAGAGGTGTAATTATTGATCCGGATCCAGTGGGTCGGCCCGGAACCGGCGTGGCCAGACCCGCCGGGTCTGTGAACCGGCCCGGCTCGGCCCGACCCTGGGGCCGGGCGGGCCGGTTACGGTTCAGCCAAAGGCTGAACCGTGACCCGACGAGTTAACCGCCGGGTCCAGCCGTTGGACTCGGCGGGTCGACCCCGGACCCGGGGGGTTGGGCCCAGACCCGCCGGGTTCCAACGGTCATTTCTTTTTTTTTTAATTTTTTTTTAATTTTTTTAAAAAAGTCCGATCGGCCGGTTCGACCTGGACCTGCCGGGTCCAACCCGGCCCGGACCCGTAACCGGCTCGGTCCGACCCTTCCCCTACACGGGCCAGTTCCGGGTCGGGCCGGACCCGGACCCGGCGGGTCGGACCCATTTAACACCTCTAATGATATAAGCGTGCAAAAAGTTAGAGAGAAATACGTTCAGACAATTATAAAATAAACCAACAAAATAAATCATTTTTTTCACAACTTGTATTAATTTTATGACTAAGAGCATTCCCAACAGCCACCTCGACATACTCCTTAATATATTAATATTATAATACCTCTTTAACTCAATTTACACTCCTTAAAATTACACAGTATATCAAACTCTTTTTCACTCCTTATTTATTTATTCTTCTAATTTTATAATAATATAACATAACTATCAATCTTTTCAAACTTAATTACTTTTTGAAAAATTAAATAAGTAACATTTAATATATAATTTAATAAAATTAAATTGCATTGAAGGAACTATTACAATGAAAATTTTGGTGATATTGTAAAAACAATAAAAAAACAAAAATATTTATGAAATTAATTTTTAAATAAAAATAGTAAAAAAAACATTAAAAGAAGACAAAGAAGTGTAACCAATTTCGGCAATTTGTAGTTGGTAAATCTGAAGCATCATGCTATATAAAATTAATTTCTTATGAAATCCGAGACCAGTTTTCCAAAATCCGGTTTCGGCTTTCTAAAATCCAGTTTTGGCTTTCTAAAGTCCGATTTCGGCTTTCTAAAAATCGAAACTGGTTTTTGGACTATATAATTAATTAGTGTTAGTAACTAGAATTCCTCCTTCAGGGTTCCGCGTGTCCACTCCCTCTCCTCTTTCTTCCTCTCCTTCGGCTTTTCTCAAACATGTACAAAACCTTAAAACACAAAACCGAGAAGTGAAGTACCCGCTAAATGAAACAGAGAGAGACATGTCTTCAAAAAAATAATAAAAAAATATTAAGGAGTCATTTTCTCACTCCTTAGATTTGTTAACTCAATTAAGAAGCTCATACAATTTTTATCTAAGGAGCCAAAATAAAGAGTCTGTTAGAGTTTCATTATGAAATAACAATTGTCAAAATAAAAGAAGGAGCCAAAATAAGGAGGCTGTTGGGAATGCTCTTAGGCAAACTAAATAAAATGTGATTTTTACGTTAAAAAGTTATATGTTTAAAATTTTTATACATTTCTCTTTAATCTCGGCACATAATTTAATTTTTTGAACACGTGAATAATATGATATTTTTAATTTTGTGTATACACACTTCAACTTGTATTTTGGCTTTGAATCATAAATGGAGATTAAATAAAAATGGAATTTTTGTTGGGTACTTTAGTTTTTCTTCTTGATTTTTTAATTTTTTTTCTTTATTTTCTTCTATCCTTTTTAATAAGATTTTTATATAGATACAAAAATTAATAAAAATAATTCATTTAAATAAATTTGGAAGTTGATTAGGATAGCTAATAACGTTAGTGAGTATTTTTTTAAAAAAATAAAAATTTGATTTTTAAAAATTAATAAACTAGAAAGTAAATAAAATAGAAGTACACGATAATTAAAAGTTGGTGTCTATTTAATAATTTTTAATGTTTATTTGAACAAACAAATAAGGCTGAAATAGGTTGTGTTGGATTAAAACAAATAAGGCTCAAAATTTTTTACTAGTAATTAACACAGATATGCATAGAAGAACATTGGACAAGAAGGATAAAAATAGGTCTGACACCATATCGCTATCCAAAATTTTAAGACATTATGTTATGAGCCAACAATACCTATAAATCCTTTTCACATTTTACAATTATTCGAGATTCTTCCTTGTTCCTAGCAAAAAATTTCAATGATACTTTATAATTTATATAGTAAGCAGGATCCATAGAACATTTAACAGCCTCGATCTTTCTGTTGGAGGTTCAAGAAACCAGATAATTGAATTGTCAAAAAACTAACATAAATTACTCACTGAATCGCCGTGCTTTAACCAACTTCACTATGCATAGCATCTAATAATCATATCCCCTGAACTGCAACATTCAGAGAACTGTGCTATGCATCTGAATCAAAACAAAAGTAAAAAACATTCAAGCCTGTACACGGAATGAACATCGGTTTAGCCGACGAGAACTAGCTCTGCCAACTGCCAAATTAATCTACTCAATCTAAGCAACGAAGCTTCAAGGCTTACCAAGAAAGGTGGAAGATGCAGAATCACACAAAAAGAATTCGGTAGATTAACTAAGATGGGCAATGTCAAAATCTTCTGGGAATCTGAAAGTAGCTGCTGCTCCGAACTTTCTTCTTTCTTCCCAGTCTGCAGAAGATTCATCTTCTTCTGTGCTGTCGTAATCATCGTCATTGTTACAAATGGGGGAAGAAGGGTCATAGACACTTTTGGACCGGCATGGTGGGGAAGCAAGCATGGTCACTTGTCCACGGTTAGAAATTTCCACTACGACGGCATCATCGTCAATTGGAAGTGGTTGTTTCCATGGCTCTCCATCAATTCTCATGAATGTATGGTCAGCAGCGCCTTTGTGGAATTCAAACCGAATTCTGCTTGCCTACATGATGAAGGTAAAAAAATAAATACAAGCTGATACCATTTAAGCTGAATTATTTCACTGTAAATCATCAATGCAAAACCATGTATTTGTAAAATGTTCTATGATTATTCTGAAGAGTTATAAATTGAGTACACCCCAAGCAGCTCTGTCTCACTCAAATCTCAACCTCTAAAGAAGAGTTTTGAAGTTCTAATGTGTCATTTATGTTTATACCTGTGCAAGACGAGTTCCATGACCATTAGGAGCAAGTAGAACAAGCCCATGCCAAGCGTTTCTGAAACCAACAACCTCGATAAGGCCATCATCAACATATGGAGGAGTCAAGTCTCTCTGTCAAATTCAAAATTTCACGGATTAGAAACTTAGCTTATTTGCGAGAAATGCTGTAATTGGTGCTTTGGAACAACAATCATGGAAAAGAAGTAAAAAAAAATCACGTGAAGAATTAATTGAAAGAGATTAAGAACTAACATCTCGTGATTTTTTCACATTGGGTGTTCCCCATGGATTGAGTCCCCCGGAAAAACTGGGCAAGTTGAGGCATACGATTGATCTGATGCTGTTATCCAGAGAAAAATTGGTCAATTAAATGTAACCTTTCGAGAAAACAAAGAAATGTATAAATGCCATTATCGTACCACTTTAAACTATGTATAAGCATATTCTTAGAAATTGCTCTATTACCTTCCTGGTATCGTGAGGTCCTCCCATTCACCTGGTCTTTTCATTACTTTAACCTTTGTCAATTGTGCTATATTCCTGCATTGAAGTTGATTTGTTACCCGAAATGAAAGCTTAACAAGAGTTTATTTGACAAAACAGTTGCTGATTGCAACTTTTCACATACAACAAAGAGATCGACTTGCAGCAGAATGCATATAAGCCAATCAGTTCAAATTTTTAATTGAAGGTTTGCAGTTTCATCTGTCATTTCCATTACAGATGATGAATTGGAAGTCAACGATGCTAAATTGAAAATAAAATGAAAATACTCACCTTGAAGAAGGATGAAAAAGAGAGGCGGCAAACCATCCTTGTGTACATCCAAGCTTCAAATAGGTTTTCTGATGCACCCAGATTGAATGGAAACAATCAATTATATAATGTTGTACCAATTTTTGTAAAGAAATATTTAGAGTACTCAGCACAGTAAGGTCTAGAATTAGTCACCTGCTTTTTTTTTCTCAATATTAGAACATTTAGTGAAAATTTCTATTATGACTATCTAATCAAACTAGTGTGCTCTGAATTATACCTGATTAGCCAACTGATTTTTGAACTTTTCTGGATGCAACTTCCTCTCGGAATGAAAGGCATATGATACTTGAGCATCCATTCCTGTAAATACATTACTTATATGAAGTCAGCAAAAAAGATTAATTTCACGCTATTTCTGTAACAATGATGAAAACTCAATAAAATATGCTGGGGAAGAATTCGAGGGTGTCCAAATTAAATTTGATGTATCTTAGGTTGAACAGACAGCCGAGACAGAAGATTATATGTTATATGTGCGTAAAAATATTGAATTCTGACAAAATTCTGTTGCTGATGATATTCAATTTCTTACCCATACTGAAGTAGTTCCAAAATCCACCGCGGAACGTGTGGTATCCCTCCTGACAATTGCCAAAACAATTTCCAAATGAGCCATAATACAGAACATGCAGAATCAAACCAACATTACAAGGCAAAATACTGAAGTGGAGCAATGGCGTTTTTAAACTTAAAACGTATACAGCATGTCATAATTACTAACCATATTTAGTGAATCTGATTGGGAAACACGATGAAAGGCGTGCAAAGAATGGGGTAACTGAAGTGGAGCAATGGGATCACATGGACCTTCTTTAGGACACTTCATTCTCATGATAATATGCCAGCTGCAAGTAAAAATGAAAGAATATGTAACAGAACACATCAAGGTTGAATGATAAAAGTAAGTGAACTCATCTGTACCTGTCAATTTTCATTTCCTTGGCATCCTTTACTTGTTCCAAGAATGACACCACAGAGGCACGGTCCGTGCCTGGGTTTTTCTTTCCCTGCAAATCCAACAAATATATAAAAATTTGCAAATTTGATGCACAGAAACTCTAAACCTGAACAAAGATAAATCAATATTTTTTCTTTTTTTCCATTTTTAAGAAAGAGGACAGAGAATGCACCATTCCATAGCTGTTAAAATTTCAGCATCTTGGTATCAATCACATTGTAGATATAACCAATAAACAACAAAAGACAGCTGAACCATCATTCATCACACATTTGCAACCTACTTTGTGATGATGACAACAAAGTTGAGAAATGAGAGAAAAACAAAAACATAGAAAGAAATGATACCCAGCCGAAAGAAAATGGAAGATTATTTCCAGTCCCCAGAGGCACCGTTGCAATTGGCGGAGGTTGAGGCAATTTGAGATCAGATACTACACCAAGTAACCACCCTGCTGTACCATCTCCACCTGCAACCTACCAAACACATCACTCCATATATCAGAAGAGAAAAAAGGCACAAATCACAGCCCATGAAATCAAATTAATGAACTTACAATAATCCTCAATTTGCTCTCAATTTCGGCGGCAAAATCATCACCATTGTTCTTCAAAGTCTGCAATGTGACATACACCTTAAGCAAAACTTTATCCGGCGCATTCTCTCCTAAATCAATCACTTGATTCCTATTAAGCACCGAACGATAAGTAAGCAAAAGCTCCCCACCGAGCTGCCCCCCGCTTTTGGAATTAATAAAAACGAGAACAGGACAACTCGGCCTATACATCGTAGCATTTCCATTTCCATTTCCATTTCCATTTCCATTTCCGCCCACCAATATATAATCCGGAATGTAAAACTCCTCCATCAACACCTTCTCCGTTTCCATGCCTCTGCAAAACAATAAACAAATCAACATCAGCGCTAATTCTAACAACAAAACCCATTTCTCTGAACAACCTTCTACCAACTATCTTTCGGACGAGTCCTTTCATACTCCCCGCTCCCTGAGATGCCGATCCGAGAATTTGTGTTTTTTTCATTTTGTGTTATGAAATTGAGAAAGCGAACATGAATGAATATACCAACCTTGTAATGGAGCTGAGCCTGACCAGATGTAATATTATTATAAGGAAAGAAAGTTAATGGAAGAAAGTTGAAATTGAGAGCGACTATTTAGAAT
The DNA here is from genome assembly GCA_948193385.1 of Breynia disticha f. nivosa. Taxonomy (NCBI): domain Eukaryota; kingdom Viridiplantae; phylum Streptophyta; class Magnoliopsida; order Malpighiales; family Phyllanthaceae; genus Breynia; species Breynia disticha. Next base: position 10,841 of record CANYCX015569508.1, on the reverse strand, counting down.
TAGAATCTTTTCTTCTTTTCAAGTAGAAGGAAGATTCAAACAGAGGAATGAAAACGACGCGGTTTGGGATTTGTATGGATTAATAATGAAATTTTTATAATAATGGATTTTTACCAGTTCAAATGAGTTGTTGTGTTGTGTGTTTAATGGGTTAGTTATAAGGTGACGACTGTATGCGCAGACCTGCCAACCAAAACGGAAATAACATCGGGTGGCGGTTACTTTTCTTTCTGCGTGAGGGTTCACCGTATTACGGTGGACTTCCGTGTTGATTGGACGCTTGGTTAGTTGATTTTGTTGACCTTTGACTTTGACTTCTTGTTAATGTTGATGTGTTTTTCATGTGTTGGTTCTATCGTAGCATTAACGGATAGCACCTACAATTTTGAGAAAAAAAAACATTTTAATCATTATATTCGTCAATAAATATTTACTCAAGAGAGGTATTCTTAACAACCAAATACAAATAATTTGATTCGGACAAGTGCAGCGTAAAATCTATATTTAATCTATTGTTGAACGTCATCATGAACTCAACGTAAACAATCATACACAAGCACATTTAGAAAATCGAACGCGCAAATAAATTGGTGTTAGATTATTCTAGCATAATCAATAATCTCGAGTTGAGTTTTGGGTACGCAACTGTGTTAAAATTTAGTTGGGAGAATTTTGTCGCTTTTATAGTGCTGCCCACCTCAAACAATAATTAATCTGACTGCTCAGAATACCTCGTGATTTAAACAAAGATAAAAATCAAAAGGACATTTAGAAAAAAATACAAATTGTAGATCTACAAATCACAAACTGCTGTCCAATCTCACTCCATTTAATTAGAGATGATAAAATAACTTATACAGATCCGATTTAGTTCGATAGAGACAAGTTTTTAACATTGACAAGAAACATAATTTAACTATCTACAATTTATAAATAGAAAAAAAAAATCATAATTCTAAGAGATAGGACAGAGATAATATATTAATTTTCTAACTCAATAGATTACATGGTAGAAATGAAAAAAGTTTTTAACATTTAACAAGAAATATAATTTAAACATTTAACAAGAAATATAATTTAACTAACTACATTTTATTTTTAATTATATGTTGACTATATTACAAATTGTATTTCAAAATTATAGTTATTACAAAAGTAATAAATATTTTATAAATAGAGAAAAAATCATATTTTTAATAGACGGGATAGAAATAATCTGTTAATTTTTTAACTTAATGGATTACATGGTATAAATAAGAAAAAAAAAATATTCTTATCCAGAAAAAGAAAGATAATAATCCAACTCTGACCCGTTTCGTTGTTATTTCATGTATATACGTCGTAGAGTAGATCCACATTGTAAATCTAGAAAAGGAATGTTATGCTATGCATATCACTTTTTGTTTCCTAATATCAATTTACACTATGCTTGTAAAATTAATATTTCAATTTAAATTGTGCTCCATCTCCATTGTCCTAGTTTACAACTCCGAAATTTTATTTGGAGTACCGTTGATTTTGACTTTTATTTTAAAAAAAATATTAAATTTTTTAACTTTTGATAGCAAGTTGAATAATAAGAGTTACACATCTTTTAAATATTTTACATATATGGGATAGATCATTTGGGTGAAGAATCTGTAACCTCTGGCAAAAAAAAAAAAAAGGCAAATCTTAAAAGAAACCATTACGTCCGGATTCTGTGATGTCTGAACTAGAAAGAAAGTTGCTTGTTTTTGGAATCACCTTTATTTGAATTAGGTGATCGTACGGAACTACCGATTAGATTCAGAAACCGAGCATGTGATGGGCTGCCTTTATTAATTGTGGTGGAGCAAAATTTCAAAATGAATTAGGGCAGTGGAGCAGCCTGGAATATATTCCTTCTCTTTTTGTTAAATTAATATCTGTAAGATAAGAATGAGATAATTTTAGATCAAGAAAGGGAATGTTTATAATAAAGTTGGGCTGCATTCTAAAAATATTTTTTCGAGTGTTTGTTAATTAATTCCGCTGAGATGAAGAGTAAAAAAATAAGAAAAAGAGCATGAGATATTTATCTTAGCTTATTGTCAATATACCATATCTTGAAAACGGCAAAATATGGATTAGTTGACTTTTATTATGAGTAATTTAACAAAAGTGACTAAAGAGCTCGTCATTTGACACTTAAATATAAAGTGTAGATACCGACTTCATCTACGCAAGAGTAACATTCTTTAGTTTTCAATATGCACAAACATATTAGTCAATATGCAAACAAATTAATGAACGAAAAACTCAATTCTTTTATTTTTAAATCATTTTAGTATCTTAATTTTAATTCACTCAATATTTAGTGTTATTGTTATTATTTTAATTAATAAAAAGTTTTATTTTGTTAAATGAATTATCTGCAATTTTATTTTTAAGAATTTTTTTTGTAATTTTTTTTATTTTTACCATTTACCAAATATTCCTCACGACAATAGCCTCTTGAATTTATTCTATATTTTAACTAGCTTCTACCAAACAATGTACCACTATTTCATATACCATTAATCATTTATTTTATTTTTTATTAAAGTCTTTATGTCCAATTAAAAGTTTATTTAGTATTTTTAAGTTGTTCAGATATATTGAATACTATTATTGTTAACAAAATTAATAGGCTGATATTTTTGTAAGAATATTTTAAAAAAATGTATAAAGTATAATTCACGTTATTTTTAATTCCTTAATTTATTTAGTTCATAACATATATCAAACCTAATAATGCACATAGTTCGGTTTGAGTTGGATCAATTTTTCCTTAATCCTCTAACCAATCGACGAGTTCAATTTTCTTTCATAAAGTCTATAGTTGAATCGTCCTTTAGATAAATCATTTGACTCGGTTCGGTTTGATTAGATTTAATCGATTTGATTATAAATTCAATAAAATAATTTATTTGAAGTTTGTTCTTATTAAATCTAAATTACCATTGTCGTTACAAAATGACATATATACATTACATCTAAGTAAACTTATGGGTTGATTCAGATTTGGTTGTTTAATTAATCAAACCGGAATCAATTAAACCAGTTTTTCAAATATTATATCTATATTCATCTATTTAACATCGGTTTTAATGTCGGTTCAGTTAGAATTAGTTTGGTTTCGATAGACTTTTTCGGTTCAGCCGATTTATCGTTCACTCGTAATGAAATCCACTCGCAAACCGTGTGGTTAAACCACAAGTCTATGAAAAGAAAAATGAAGAACCGCAAATGAAACGAGGTCAGTGGAAACTGACAAAACATGAGTAGTTGAAGAGAGGTAATTAATTAAGGGAAAGACAGACATGAGAAGGAAAGTTGAGTTTCCTATGAAAGTCGAGTGGAGATACGAAATTTGTATTGATTTGGAAGTTAGCTGCCTGCCTGCCTCGATCTCTCGGACTTTGCATTCGAAACACCGTCGAAGCTTCATTCATTGTTTTTATAGCAATGAGAACTCGCATTGTTGAAAGAGCTTGCAGTTGACGTACTGGTTTTAATTTATTCGACTTTCTTGCTTGGAAAAGGATGTTTGTAGATTGTGATATCTGCGTGACCTTAGTCTTTATTGGACGGACCCTCCCTAAACGTTTTCTTTGCGCTACTTAATTCTTAAGCTTCCTCTAAACCCCATCTACCCCATGTCTTCTCGTCATATTATACATCGGAGTTATAATTCGTTTTAATCGTGTCATAATCGAATCGAAAGTATCATTATTGGTGACATAAACATTACAAAAATTAAATTCGTATTATTCATATTGTATCATAATCGTGTAAGAAATTGTTACCGCGGAAGGATTTTAATATACAAAAATTAAATTCGTATTATTCATATTGTATCATAACCGTGTAAGAAATTGTTACAGGCGGAAGGATTTTAATATTCGTAAACAGCAGTTTTAACACAGCTGCGTACCCAGAACTCGAACTCAAGATCTCTGGTTAAGCTAGAATAACCCCACGTCAGTTGATGTACGTGCTTAGTGGTGTAAACAGTAGTTCCTTAATATTGTTAATCTATGAATCTTTGAAATTCGACTTGTATTAGACTCAAAATATAATTTTTCACCAATGATTATTTTTATTGAACGTTTCTTTATGCAACTTTACTTGTATCATACAAGTCAAAATGACATGGGCATTGTTAAAAGAATATCACATAACTAGTTCTGTGAATGCAATTTCCTTCTGTGTCGGAACTGTGAAACCATACAAAGCATGGAGCATCCAGCATTGTCCAAGTTTAGCTTGTTTTCTTCTTAAAAAGAAGTAGCACGTGTCATGTACAAGACATTGAAGAAATTGCTTCGATGAAGGCTATGAAAACCCCTTCAATGAATTTCTTTTATCTATGCCTTTTTCCAAAAAAAATGAATTAATATGGTAATGTAAGATTAAAAAACATATAATGTACGTTTTTTTTATTTGTAAAAATATATCTATTTTAATTTTTTTACAGGTTAACAATTTTGACTTTTTTTTATTGCATTTCTATGGAATAGACTTTTTGTAGGTTTAATTTTCATATAAAGTTTATAGATAAATTTTAATATTTTTAATATATAAATTTATATCTATTTTCATGTATTTAAATTTAATATAAACTTCTAATTTAATATATAGTAAATGATAGATTTTATAGATTTTCTAAAAATTAACTTATATATAAATTTTTTTATTGTTTTAAACTAAATATTAACTTTATGTAAACTGTATATCAAATATATATATATATATATATATATATATATATATATAAAGTTTAGTATATTTATAATTTAATAAATAAAAAAAGAAATTGACTATGACTAATTTATAAATAAATAATAGAAAAGTATACTCTATGAAATTAAACAGACAATTATACAAACTACTATATTTTGAGTTTGGAATAATATGAATGTCAGTGCATTTTGTTCATTTTTGTTGATTGAAATGATTCTAGTTTACAATTATATGAATGTCAGGTTTCATGTTCTAAAATACAAAAATATCATTTTTTGTTTTAATATACAAAAAGTCTAGACATATGAACAACAATGAATACTAAACATACCCTAGCATTTTTACAACTGCAAACTCAAAATCGTGCATTTTTATATTTCCAAAACTTTGACTAACATTAACAGAAATGAACAAACTTACCTAACATTCCTATCATTTTAAACACAAATTGGTTCATTCATGTAATTTTCCCAAAATTAAAACTAAGAGCCCTTTTGTGTAATTAAACCCAGTCATTGGATATCGTCCCCATTGTAAGTTGGACTTTTCAAGGGACAAGTGTAGTGTAGCCCCCGAGCTGGTTTTGGAAAGCTCAGCCCTGCTTGCATCACAATTGTTCCGATTTTATGTATAAACGTAAATACGATTTTTTGTTCAAATATAACAATGAGTGAAACTTATGAATATTGACGTTATAAAATGAGAAAGATTGAAATATATTTAGTATTATATTATAAGGACTAAATAAATAATTTGGTTTATAATATAAATAAAGAAAAGACACTCATTGTTTTAATAGTGGTTACGTTTACAGAGAACAAATTTCTCAGTTCTTTCATATAATATATAGTATGTAGTAGTGTACACTATAGTAGTTTTATGATCGCTATTCTTTGACTTCTTTGGGAGAGACTGTGGATTTGAGTTCGTACCTTACGTATTTCATACATCTATGGGAAAGACCGCCAACAACGATCAAAGGATCTGGCTCTAATGGTGATAATCGTAGCTTTTCCACTGCATTACGCTACCGTAGATGTTAATTTATTTTATTGTCGATTAATTCGTTTAATTACCAGTTTTTTTCTTTCAGAAACATATATAGTTTGTAGGTATGTAGTTTGTAGGTTTAATACTTACTACGTGAACGAGTATAAATTATAAAATAAGCGAATAGTACTTTTTTGGAGTGTTATATGTATAACCATTATTTTTTTATGTATTATTTTATCTAATTGTAGAGGTTTTTCAGTTTTTCATAAATTAGTTTAAATTAAGATTTTTATTCTCCAATTTATTTTTTGTAATTTTAAAGGTTAAATAACGGACGCCACATTAACAAAGTAAACGAAAATATTAATTTAGATTAATTTGTAGAAAACTTAAAAACTATTACAATCACTTACAGTGTCGGAAACCACCAAGCGCGTAGATCAACTGGCGTGAGGTTGTTCTACTTAACCAGAGATCGATTAGTTTGGGGTGTCCAGGATACCTCGTGGTTCAGACAAAAAAGAACTTACAATGACGGAAGGACAATTACACATTTAATACACAGAGGATAGAAATTATATCAATAAAAATAATTCACAAATTTGAAGCCTAAATGATGATGATGCATACAAAAACTTGATTAGGCAATTATAACTATATATTATATCTTACGTCCAAAAACATGCAATATATTCTCAAGATACTTCATGATCTTTCTTCTCTAGACGCCAATACGTCATAAAACCTCGAGTACATTGAAAATTTCCAGCAATAGATAACCCTAAACCATTGTTCTTAGTTGTTACCCCCAAACTATATTTTAAAAATGCTTATCCAAAACACCTACTTGTTATTGATTTCTTATAAAATGAGGCACTCCTCAACTAAAACATTATATAAATGACGAACTAAACTAAATAATTAACCGAAACCTTATGTGTGTGATGAAATGTGGTGGAGTATGTGTCAACAAGACTCGAATTTCAAGCAAGAAAATATGCTACTATGAGTATGTAATGTGAGATCATAGTTGTAGTTTTGTTTAAGCTTAGTTGAAGATTCACAAATGTAAGGAAATAATGCTTCCAATTGGCAATACAATGTTGATAAGGAGACACGAAAACTTATTGTTTAATTTTACAAAAAAGAAATATATTTTGAACCCTTATTAAGAATTAATATAAGTTCAAATGTTTTATGTGTGTTTCCTACATATGAATCATGCCTTTGATTTTATCCACATACTTTCTACACGTCAATTTCCTCTCATAAAAATATATATACAACCTTCAAAGCATGAAGATCATGATCAGAAAACTCTAATTTATGTTCATAAACCATAAAATCATGATGGTTACGTGTTAACTTTATTTATTAATTCACTTATAGTTTGTTAATTATTATAATATTATTTAAATATGTAATGTTATCTCCTACAACGTGGAAGATTCAAGGTCAAGAATTTTTTATATATACCCTCCTCCATTAAACTATCAAGGCGTCTTTTCTAAAGCAAAACCGTGAGGGTTCATGAGCTTAAAACTGACAACTCTTTAATAGCCGAGTCTAATGAACAGATATAATCTAAAATAAAATATATACATGAAAATATTTGACAATTGTCATGTAGTTAGTATTGATTCAACAATCACTATAATTGATATAATTATTTCATAAAATATTATCGTATTAAAAATAATAGTACTCAAATGTTCTGCTCTCATCATAAATGAAATTTTTTATAATGTTTTAGGTATGTCCACCAGATTTGTGCTGTGTGTTGAGACAACCTAGCATAGCAACTGATAATTGAAATTGTTAAGTGAAGATATATAATATTATTTAAAATCTTCAGCTACCAAACCCTAGATTTTAGATAAGTGCTTACCACATTTGTGACTTTACAATAAATTATCTCTTCAAATTATGCCTTTGGTAATTCTCATTGCCACAATGGGTATGTTGTGTTGCATAATCCTTACGATTATATAATATACTCTCCATCACCATGATGTTAACCAAGTTCATGACTCTGACTATTGTTTTTTCTTTTATTTTTATACGCATGTCGGATTAATTTGCTAATATTTTACCTCAAGGTAGTAAACGATTTTTTTTTTTTAAAAAGGGTGTGGTGTGAGCGGTTTAACATGCTCCCCCTCTCGAGGACTATCAGGTGCGGTACAATTCTTGCTTAAGTGAAGCTAGTGCCCTTTACCACTAGACCAACTGGAGATTAGTAACGTAATAAACGATTTCTAGTGCTACAAATACCATCTCCATAATTCAAGTCTTTGAAATAAATAAAATCGTATTGTTACTTTTGCTCCTGTCGAAATAAATTCGACCCATCTCTTAATTTCCGTCTATTTATATAAGATATTTTTAAAAAAAATATTAGTGTACATTCTGACCTGAATAACATGAGACACGTAAAATCCTCTATCAATCAGCAAGGGCCACCATGAAAGGATCATTTCATAGACTTTTATATATAAATTCTTTAATCTTTATTGGTTTAATTTTACCTTATTTATTTATTATATTCTCACTTTAGATTAAGTATAAAAATAATAAATTGAATCAAATGAAAGGTAAATGTTCAAGTGAGTTTGGACTTGAGAGATACAAATTTCCCCCCATGATTTTTTTAATTAAAAAACTACAAGGTGACCTCTGAAATTACGCTTATATATAACTCTTACTGAATTTTTGAAAACATTTCACCAACATTTCACTTAAAATTTTTAATTAAAATAAAAATATATGGTGTTTTATCAAACACCTACATGATCAAATTTCACCGCTTTGCCTATTTTCCGTTTTATGTTATTTTTAATTTTTGAAAATAAAAAAATATTTAAAAAGTTATGTTAATTTTGATAATTTTTAAAATTTAATATTAGAAATAATAAATTAGTATTAAATTATATTTAATAACCAAACTAAGATATATAAAAATTACGTTCATTCTGATAATTTTTTTTACAATAAAAAATAATTTTGAACAATTTCTCTATTATTTTTTTAATTTTTCAAGCTTAGATGATTCTAAATTCTCTAGACTAAACAACTCCTTTTTTAACAAAAATACATAGCAATTATTGTTCGTGAACTTTACGATTATAATTGTTTAAGAGGAATTTCCATGGTAGCTAATTTATATAATTAAAAAATTAGGGAAGAGGAAAATGAGGTTCTGGTCAAATGTTTATTTGGAAGTATGTTGAGTGTATTTGATATAGATAGGTAGCTACCTTCTCTGCATGATTAATATATATGTGGGGAATCATTGCTGCAAATTTTCTACACAATCGCATTATACAATTCCATATAATAAATAAGAAAATAACAAAGAAAACTGAAAGAAAAAACGTTAGAAAAGTGAAGGCATGGAAACCAATAAGGGTTGTTGAAATCATAAATTAAAGAAAATCATACATAGTGTCTTATCTCAAATCATATTTATAGCTAGTTGACCAAAATCTCGTATGTTATTGGACCTAGGGTTTTTTTTTTAAGCACGAGGTATTTTAGGCATTTCAGATTAATTTTTTATTCGAGTCGGACAGGACTATAAGGATGTCAAAACTCTTCTAACCGAATTTTAACGCACCTGAGTACTTAAAACTCAAACTCGAGATCATATGTTAAGTTAAAATTTGACCTAAGGTTTTATGTATTATCAAATTATCTACTTGAAAGAGATTGTTTGTCTTTTTATATAGAGTGCTAGCCATAAACAAGAGAAAATGAGTTGTGATACGTGTGTAATTACTTACCCTAAAATAATCATAGAAACTCATTTATACTCTAGAGTTTAATTAGGAAAAATAACATAGTTGGTCCTTGGTATGAATTAACATATTATTCATTAGATTCCATAATCACAAAATTTTTTCGGTCTCAACCACTAGGTATCTCTACTTTCGGTGAAAACTAATTCAGAATCGGAACAAGAAACATAGCTCCTACCTCTTGAGGACGGATCCATTAGAATTTGATCTTGAGAGCACACTAAATCGAACCATATAAGAGACTGAGTGACTAATTTAACCAACAGTCTAATGGGTTCCATAATGATGAACTTATGTTGACTTACTTAAATCCGTCGATGGTAGACTCGTTTGGTGAGAACTTTACACGTAATTTAAATTCGAATTAGTCTAGCATAAAAAAAATATCTAAATACCAAATAATTTAAAAAATATAAATATAAGAAAAAAATTAAAAGAGAAGAAACAAAATAGACGTATACCTTATTAGATATTACGGTTTTTCTTTGATTTCAAGTAAAAACAAATAAAATGATTTATAAAAAAGACTAAATGCATGCAAAATTTTTACAGTTTTGCTTGCGTTACAATTAATTTTATCCCAGCAAGCTACCAAGTAATTACAGAACTTATTAAAAAAGGATTAATATCTGTAATCCATTCTGATCAACTGCAGTATATATAATTAAACAATCAATTCCACAATTTTCCATACTGCAATACTTTTGTACATACAAGATTTTCCTTTCAGATTTCATAAAGATATCTTCCTGAAGAAAAAAAACCAACACTTTATGTCCAATCATAAATGTAATTTGTGGAGAAGAATTGCATTTCAACCCGATATTAATTTGATTAAACTGGGATAATCCAAACTTGACCATTAGGGTTACCTTAGCAATATAATAATGCAGTAGATATAATTTTTAATTGAGCAGTGGATTTGTGAAAAACGTTATGGCATTGGCTGACCTTAATTTGAATCACAGAACTAAGACTTTTGGTTGCAGAAGAATATAAAATGGCTTCTTTTAGAAAATTTAATCTCTTGTACATTTCCATGGCTACTCATCTGCTACTTTTCTATCGTTTTCGCATAGACTGGTGAAGCTTCATTAAGTCTTTGTACAATTAATTAATAAGCTTTTTATTATAAGTTGTGGCGCCAAAATTGCTAATCATAAATTCATTAAAAATTCAACCAATGTTATGTCATTTTTGTCCATATATACACTTGAAGTCAAAGACAATTTCTTGGTTGGGGTTAGACTTGCTAAACGGCCTGAACCGCTGATTCCGGGCTCGAACCGGCGGTTCACGGTTCGG
>CANYCX015566596.1:0-11144 GCA_948193385.1 Breynia disticha f. nivosa | reverse complement strand
TTTTGGGCCGAGATTTATGAAATAGCGTGTATATATCTTTTAAATTCTCTCTCTCAGCTGATTTTAGATTTGATTTTATATCATTTCTATAAATTATATTGTTTATCAGGAAAACAGGTTTATTAAAATGAGTTTCACAATTTTCCTAATATCACTGATTTCGACTCGTTTTGATCTCACAAAATCTTGTCATGTACACTAATTACACATCTTGCAAGAACCAGTGATTAACCACATTAATCAAATATCTCACAAGAACATAATAATTCAGGCCTTGCATTATATGAACTTGAGTGATACCTTCAGAAATAATCTTCCCCTTTATTATTGATCTACCAAATGTCATAACATCTAACTAAAGAATCAACATTTGCCCACTCGTAGCTAGTTCAGCTTATTTGTACAACTGATCATATTAAATACTATGATACATGCTACACAATAATATCAAAGTAAGAAGAGAACTTGTAGAAATCCACTTGACTGCTACTGGGTCTCACATAAGGAAAATTGAGATCAATTTCACTTTAATCATTTTTCATCCTTTGGTCGGCGTATTCACACTATACATGTAACGCCCTGAAACAATTTAATGAGAAATGAGTATATAAAGATGAATAAACTATATAAATTAATCAATTTGGACAATGAGAAAGATGAGGGAAGCCAAGAAAGAAGTCGAGCATAAAAGAAGCAAAATGTGGCTGTTTCAGCCAATAATAATGTAGGTTGTGTTGACAATAACGTATGTTATTTTTCACAATAACATATGTTTATGAGGAAAATAATGTACATTAGTGATGCAGGTAACATACGTTATAGGGGCATTAAACATATGTTATCGAGACTCTTGACATGTCATTAAAAGGGGAGAAACGAGAGAAACCGAGGGAAAACTCTCTCTCAACCAAATCACTCTCTAACCCCAAAAAACTTCCTCCCAAGCCCCACATTCATATTTTCATCCTAATCCCACATCTATTCGACCACAAAGTCTAAAATCCACCACTCTTTACCGAATCCACTGCACCTAGGGTTAAAGAAAACACCAAGCCAAGGTAATGTGTGAAATTTCCAAGGGTAATGGTAGAAATGTAGAATGGAATAAGGTTAAACTAGTGTTAATTAAGGCGAGGAAACATTGTATTTCTATTGGGGACATGGATTTAGGGTTTGTGAGGGAATTGAGTGAAGAAAAGGGGAAATTAGGGTTAGAGAGGTAGAGGAAAGATATTCAATTTGTAGATTATACTGAATTGATGTTGAAATCATGTGTTATTGATAAATGATGTAGGAACCAAACTCGAAAGGGAGCTGGAGTGACCGTCGGACGGACTCGCTTAGGGATTTGAGGTATGCATGTGGCCCGTCACTTTCGTATCCATATCTAGTCTATGCATGGTTAAGTATGTTGACTTTAATGCTAAAAACAATGTTAAAATGTTAAATGAGTCGTATGCCTTGCTTGTGTGATGTGAGTTGTGCGCGTATGCTTAGGTGCTTGTAGGATGATAATGCTTAAGATATGTATAAAATGTCTTATTGTGTGGATTGATGATAATTTTCTTGGACAACATGAAATAGGAACCTGAATGCTATTAAATGTGATGTATAGTGTATGTGGGTTTATATGTGTGAGTATAATGATCGCGCTTTGAGATGTGTGCTAGAATGCCTTAATGTGCTTAATCGATGATGATTTGCCTGAATTAAATCAAGTTGATGCATTCTATGGTTTTTGGCATGGGTAAGCGAATGTATGGATGAAAGAATTTTGTTGTGTGGCATTGAATGAGATTGACTTATGATGTTGAGATGTGTGTGAAATGTCTTGATATATGTAATTAGTGTAATTGATTTTGATTACATGAGTTGGATGCAATTTATAAATAAGTATGAGTATATAAATGCATTGGTAAAGGAGTGCATTGCATGCTTGGAAATGTTGAATAATGGTTTGTGGAAAGTGTGCTCTAAACATGTGCATTCTTGACAATTAGGCAAGTAGCATTACATGTATGGTAGAATAAAAAATAAGAGCATGAGAGTGAGAGGCCACATAAATGTGGATTGGGAATATAACAAGAAAAGGCTAGGACAAACCCTTGGTTGAGCAACATGTATGAAATAGCTATGTGAGAGTGAGTGATTATAATCACATAGGCTATAAATGTAAGAGCGCCATATGAGAGTGAGTGATTCTAATCACGTGGACGTTGTATTAATCGATTTATGAGATAATGGCAATGTGAGAGTGAGTGATTCTAATCACATATGCCCGAATAGAAAATGGTAATGCAAGAGTGAGTGATTCAAATCGCTTATATCTGAACTGAGAAGGTGTCATGTGAGAGTGAGTGGATTCTAATCACAGTGACATCAGTTAATTAATAAGATGAACAGGGCAATGTGAAAGTGAGTGATTCTAATCACATGTGCCTATATAGAGGATTGGTAATGCGAGAGTGAGTGATGGTAATCGCATATACCCGAAATGAGGAGGTGGCATATGAGAGTGAATGATTCTAATCACATGCCCCTAGATAGAGGATTGGTAATGTGAGAGTGAGTGATTCTAATCGTATATATCCAGAATGAGAAGGTGACATGTGAGAGTGAGTGGATTCTAATCACAGTGACACCAGTTAGTTAACGAGATAAATAGGGCAATGTGAGAGTGAGTGGATTTTAATCACAGTGACACTAGTTAGTTAACAAGATAAATAGGACAATGTGAGATGAGTGATTCTAATCACATATGCCTAGGTAGATGATTGGTAATGCGAGAGTGAGTGATTCTAATCATATTTATTTGGAACGGGAATGTGTCATATGAGAGTGAGTGATTCTAATCACAGTGACACTGGTGGATTAACCAAGGGGAAAAAGAGAGTAAGGGTGCTCTGTGAGAGAAAGCATGACATGGAGAAAAGAATGAAAAGACCATGCCATGAACATATTGCATACGCATTTAACATTTTTGGGTGAATGATATGAATGATTGTATATTATTTTATGAGAATGTGGAATAAGTTGCAAATGTGAATGAGTTAGCCTCATGTGCATATGATTTGTAGTTATAATATGAAATGTGATACTGGATGAATTATGAATTCATATAGATGTGCTATGATGTAGTGGTATGTGGATGTGGATTGGAAAGGTTAAATGTGATCGAGGATAGAGTTAGGATTGTATGTGGATGTTGGTGCTGTATTTTAAATGAACTACATGTATGTGCGATATGTGATTGATCATATGATATGTTTCGCATGAATAAATGGAGTGAGAATGTTGAATGTATTGAGAACATTGAATGGATTGTGTTAAATGTTGTAAAGTTTATTAAATGCATGGCAATGGAATTGTTTGGTTCATTTGCATGAGAATGAGCTATGTTGGCATGTGGATGTTGTTTTTATGTTTTTGGACGATTTACATGTGTGTGTTCATAGGAAGGTAAGTGCATGCGCTATGTTAAATGGATAGGGTAGGGCTATTGTGAAATGTGATATGTAGATGAGATGTTGATTTCATGTAGGCGTGTTTCGATATGAGGATTAGGGTGTGCGAATCATAAGGAATTTATAGGTAAGGGGATTGAGAGTGTGATAGATGACTTAGGTTGTGTTTTGGGTGGGGGTTAGTTGGCAAATGGAAAGTCCAAGTGTTTAGTGTGAATTGAATGCTTTTAGTATGGTCTTTGCAGCTGAATTACGTATGTTAGGTTTTCTATTGACGTACGTTACCTTACTACGCACAATTTCTGAAGTTTTTTACAAGATGAAATAGGTACTAACGTACGTTAATATGCACATTAACGTGCGTTATGGGAAGTAACGTATGTTAACCTTAGGGGTTAACATAAGTTAATTAAGTGCTGCAAATCCTTTTTTTCCAGCAAGAATAACGTACGTTAGGCTTGAAGAATAACGCGTTATTATTTCCCAAAAGACTGTAACATATCCTAAAGTTAGTACATGTACATGGCCAATTAGGGACTTAAAAACAAAAATTTATGAACTAAATAACATTATAAAAAGCATGGATCAACAACCCAAATAACAGATTGTAGGACTTAAGAAGAACGAGTAAGGTATTCCACGAGAGAGGAACGTGAACCTAACTAGGAAGATACTAGTGAGAATTAAAGAACAGTGTACAAGATTTTATATGGTTAGGTAAGTGACGAGAGGGAACATACACTTTTTGAGTTTTGTACTCATGTTTTTTGTGGTTGTGTTTTGTGTGTACAGACTAGGGACTGTTTATGCTCTACACTCTTTTGGAGACTCTTGGGGATTGTCGTTGTGAGGTCGGGGAGTTCATCCACTTATTTGTTTTTGTTCTAAAGATTTGATGTGTAAACAAAGTATTTCTTCCTATTTTTTTGAAAATGCCGTGTAGGGCTTTCCCTAGGACACTGAATTTTGCTTATGTTTTTTAAGCAGGATTTTCCTTTACGATTCTTTCTTGCATTTCCTTTTTAACTAACTCTCAAGGTTTTTTGAAAAATTAGTAGCTGCACATAGTAGTAAGTCTTGAGATATCGTTGTGTTTCAAATATAAATTTCAAAATGAAAAATAAAAATATAGTACGAAAAATAATAGATAGCTAATAGTTGTGAAAAAAGAGATTTAAATGTTGAGCGTCACAATACTCAACAGTGTTGTGATGTATTCTCAATTTATGAGCACATGTTTAAAAATTACATCACACGAAAGTTTCGATCTTTAGTGCATAGAGCACCTTCCCTCAGTCCACTTTTTAGCCTTTTACAGGATCGTGCTTCTACTATTTGACAGAACTTAAATTCTAGGCTAGCTTACCATAGTATTTGCATTTATAAATTTACATTCACACATTTATAAATTCACATGACCTAACATATCATGACGTATTCAACTATACGATTTTTGAGCGGTATTTGGTTATTGTATGTTTACCCAATACTACCTAATCTTGGCATTCTATCTATTAAGATAATACCCAAGTAACATGCCCATGTGAGTAGGCTAATTCTGCCAACATGCTCTATAAAACTACACATAATAGTCTTACATATAATATTATATGTCGCAAAGACATTTGCCTTGTCACCAATACTCAAGATGAGATTTTAACCAATGGATCTATGTTTAAAACCTCTCGCGGACTTAAAAAAACTAAGTTCATAATTCCTTATGCAATAAAGTCATTCTTGACATAAAACGATACTTGTGTTCGATTTGCTTCTTTACACTATCGGGTATGACTATCTTCTAAGATTGTTATATAGCTTCGAGACAGTTGGACTTCAGATAGTACACAAAATCTATCTTTCCAAAAATCCTATACATACAATAGTTCTAACTATTCATTCAGGGAAAACTTACTTTGGTACTTTCTACCCTCTTGGTTTATGTAAGAACCATACAACACCATTTCCACTTGTAGATCCATTAACAACACCATACAAACATTTTAGCATTTCACAAGTATCTTCCATACTATTCCCACTAATCCTGCTTATAAATTAGCTTTTGTCTACATTTAGCTAATACTCCTTTTAGCATAGTAGAACCACCTCTTGTACAAAATAAGTCTCAAACTTGTATCGCAAGTCACTCTCTTGTACTCAACAAGATTCTTGTTTCTTAAACAAGTTGCACTCTTGTACTCAACAAGATGTACTATATATATGGACTATCATAAAGTACGACACTTAATCTTTTTCTCCATATCATCAAATATGGATATAAAAAATATTATCAAGACTAACTAAATCTTGATAAGTTACTTGAAAACTCATTTTTAAAGTTAACTCATAAGCTATTCTTATCGCACTAGATCGCCTAAACAAAGTCACAAAGTCTAAAAATTGTCATGTTTTGTGACTTTGTAATATAAGACACATTCTCATAAATTAAATCTCTCTTTGAGATTTATGAGTCTATAAATTAGACTAGTCCTTTTGGCTAAATCCATTCGAGATAAATTTCTTTACAAAAATTGAAATAGTTTCACAACTTCTTTTCAACTTTGTTATACAAATCTAACTGCAACTATTACTGCTCTCATTAACCTTATTGCATTGGACTTCGTATCCAACATGATCCCAATATCATTTTAGTGCATAACTAAAATTTACTCAAAATAATATTATTTTTTTCTCATTGCTTTGGCTAGATCAACCAGTACTCAACTTTCTTTTGATCTAACAGATGTCACTCACATTCTCATTATTTAAATCCAACAACATAGTAAAACTGGATAAGATATCTTTGATAGCTTATTCTTGACAAATGGAATTACTAAAAAATCATAAACAATTTAACACTTAATTATTGCTTCAAGACTCTTTTAACTATTTGTTTCCTAAACTTAAAACATGTCACCAAAACATCATCTTCACATTTGGAACACTCCCATTGGGACTAAGCTCCAAAACACCGACTGAAGTTAAGAAACAACTAGGATTAGGTTCTAAATGCTAAAATCCTCAAGTTCATAAACTAAAAAAATTTTCTATGAGTTAAGAACACCTAGTTCTCACTGGAATAAACATTCATTAAAGTGAAGATCAGGATCATTCGCATACATGGAAGATGTAGTTACAATGCTTAACTATAACAATAAAATATTGGTAAATAAATACTTTACACATCAATTCCTTTTCTTCCTTCAAAATTCTCTCAGTCAAATGGACTGAACATGAAAAAAAATAGCCTTAAAATCTCATATAAACATGGACACATCCATTTTATTCCAATCTATAAATCTATTCGTGAAGAATTGATTACCATACTCATTGCTTACACTCGTCGATATATGTATACTCATATCATCCAATGATAATGTATGTCCTCTTGACACAGTTCATTATCTTACTAAAAGCATTATACGTATTGTTTCAGTCTTCCATGACTAAAATCCACGTATTCATTGGAAATTACTTCTCATGAACAAACGTAGTTATGTCATTCTCATGACTAAACCACAATGTTCATAAGGATCATAAGCAACAATATTCGAGGGTATGTTAAAGATCAAGTGACGCGAGTCAACATATATCTTAACATGATTAAGAAGAATGATTCTTCCTTATACTTACATAACTCATTTTATGCAATTGGAAATGAACATCTCATGTTTAAACCCATATTATCACTTGAGCTTAGGCTTTAATCAAATACACTCACGACGTTAGTTGTGTTAGTATCTTTGATTGAATCACATCTTGACTTACAAGATCGAAGAAGCAACTACATGCTCTCGTTTAAGTGATATGTCTTAAGCAGCTACAACTATTATGATAATAGTCATATCATAAAGTACTGAACTCATTAGGCCTCTATGTCTACCCTCAAACTTGCCATCAACTAATGATAACAAAATGGATTACAATAAGAATTCAGATCAACTAATATTAACACTATTAGTACATCGCTATAGACATCAAACACAATTAGGCAACTTAACTTAAAGAATTTCCTAACACTCTAACTATTTAGCTAATTGATCAAAATAATCTAGGCTAACCTCGACTAGAGTCACACACAATGAGATTACATTATCAATAAGATAATCTTAAAACAAAACAAAATGATAAAATTTATCTCTAACTTATTAGATAAATGTAGTTCGTACTCAAACATAATGTGAACAATGTTATCTTTGAAAGATCTATTGAAGACATTCTTCACTAAGTTAAGACATAAGTGTAACGATAAAGAAGACATTAACTTTTCAAGACTCACTTGTATAAGTTAATTACTTCTTGACTCCCACTTTTTATTTCACTCTTGACGTGCTTGATTTTTCTCACTTAGATACTTTAAACATCAATGAAGACTACTTAATTCTTCAATAAGTAGGATCAAGTTTAAAGTGTATACCTCTCACTTTAAAGTGTATACTCAAAAGTATGATACTTTGAGTAATCAAGATATTTTACTAAAACATCTTGATTCCATGTTTAAAACTACACTTTAGTTTACCAAATCTTACAATTCTTAAGAATTCTAATTCTTAAGCTTATTCCTTACCTTTTATCCTTAGTTTAAGAAATTTCTGAACTTTCTTTCTAAAAACTATCTTGACAAATAATCCGATATATTTATCAAGTTTAGATTGTTATTCCATGTGTCTCCCACCTGGGCAAACCCCTTAAAGAATAGATAACATCTTTTGGTGTATTTGTGTGCATTAGTTACCTACTTACTAATATAACTAATTCATGAATTATATAAGTTTCTAAGATTTTATACACAACACTTGTGTTCAAGTATCAAATGTAGAAGTTAAAGACTTTGATCCACTGATCCATTTAATTTGATATTAATAAAATTCTTAGTAACCTGACTCATTATTTATTACACAAAATATAATGATGTACATAACGGAATCCTCTTATTCCACTTCGCATAAAACCAAATTATGTCGAGCATATAATACTTTCTTGAATTGTGACTCTAAAAAATCAAGGTATTAAAAACACGTAGTTTATAATCGTGCATTTGGAAAACTATTTTCCAACCTATGCAATTAATGCTACCTTAGCCTAACGTACGATTACGTTTACCTCAATATTAATCGACTTTAGAAGTAGTACATAGATAATAAATACAACATTAATAAATATTAACTATAGAGTTTATTGCTCTCTAAATAAGGAGTTCTAGCATTATACTGAATTTACTATTGATACATTAAATTTTAATCTAGTATTTGGTTCATATACAATGAGCTCTACACACAATGTGGTAAAACCACAGATTTATTTGGACTAATACATTCACTAGACTAAAATTTAACTATTAATAGTAAATTATATTTTAGTTCTATTTTCTAAGTTACTATAACTTAGCTAACTTATGTTCATTACGTGATAAACTAAATTACAAAATTTTTATTTATCTAGAAATGCGAATTGTACTAAACAATTTACACATGCAAATAACATTTAAACTAATTAAACATTAATAATGAAAATAGAACTAAAATTCTAATACCCAATAAATGGTATTTTCAACTTATCACATTAACTCTCGCCAATACCTAACAAATGGTATTGCAACTTATTACACAATAAGTTTTAACGTCCACAAAGACAAGTATGAACACACATTGAACATTGCAATAGAATTTCAAAATTAACACATAATCTTTATGGGAACTTCTATATTACCCAACAACACTCAAATCGAGACCATAATTAATACCACATTAATTATTATAAGTAATTCTCATTACTTAATCCTTTCTCTATTCGCTAAAATTATATCTTTATGAATATTCTAAATATTCAAGCGTCCATAAAATTTTAGGTTAAGTCCAATCACAATACCCACAAAGATTTTTAATTAAGATTAACTTAGTTAGCATAAGTAATTAGTATTACTTAAAATCTCGTCAAACAATTAAAACGAATTCATCGGTTTTCCACAAACCAGCATCTTGATTATCTAATTATGCAATTATGTCTAAGTTTCACAAACTTAGTATCGCAACTAAATTGTGTACCTATTATTGCCACGTTGGTCACTAAGATCATACAATGGTTCGTATAATATAATTTATTTGATTACATCCAATTTTACGATATTACATTTTTTGCTTAATTTTGGCATTTTCAAAAACCAAAAACTCATAAATATTTTCATGTAAAAATATATTTTACCACTTCCAACAATTTTGCCAAATCATACCTTGAATTAATAAATAACACTTCTTTTCAAAATTAATTTTTGGATTTCATCATTGATTTTGTTAAAACACATTTTAACTTCAATAATGTCATCATTAATCCAAAAGAAAAATATTTCTTGATTTTAGGATTTATCGAGAGAATTCAAAACTCAATCTCTCTACGTATGCGGACATTTAATGATTTACATTATCTATAACGCATATAGAATAACTCTCTACTATGTAAACTAATTGCATAATAAATTTTCAATTCGCATTACACTGCATTGTAATTTTATTAGAATTTATATGACAAATTAATATATCAAAATAATTTAAAATATACAATTTTAATTAATTATTCTATAACACATACAGAATTATGTCAAAAATATAAAAAAATCATATAATAAATTTCTAATACTTCTTACAAATTTATTGTAATTTTATTATAATTTTATTTGACATATTGGTACATTTAAAACAATTACAATATTAAATTTTAATCAATTTTAAATGAAATAAATACTTCTAGAATTCAAAAATTTGCGAAAAATATACCAAAAATTTCATAATATTGTAAATATTAAATCTGTCGAAAGATTGAAAATTCAGTCACTGAAAACCACCGCACGCGTCATCACGCACCGACGAGAGTGGACTAAAACATTGGAGGCAACATGTGGAAAAAAACAAATGCGGGTGGTGACACACGCCACGTGCTGCGTAACGATTGGCTACCGAATTGTTCACGGGTAGGGATGGTCTAGCAGGTCGGACCGAGGGTCAGATCTGGTCGTGGGTCGGGTCCGGGTCGAATCTTGGGTCCGGTCATGTCAAAACGACTCGTCGTTCCGTGAACGTGCCAAATGCTCAACCACTTGTTCAACAGACACGCGTCGTTTCATTCAAAAGGATAAGCATGTGGCATGTTTTGCTCAGCAGAAGGGACTGGCCGCGATACCCAGTCGCGGATTCAACCAATGATGACGCGTGCTGCTCATGTGCCGCCTTTTGGCATTGTTTTGACCAAAGAAAAATATATTCTACATGTTTTCGGTCTTCTGAGTTCAATGGTGTGGTTAAATTTCCCAAATTCCAAACTTTAATATTTAGAATTGTAACAGCCTAAGGTTTTCGGTCTAATTTTGACGATAATAATACAAAATAAAATCATCTAATCAACATTATCCGTATCATGAACAATTCAAAAAACTATCCTAAAAACTAAAAGCCTTTTGGCTCTGATACCAATAAAAGAAATCGAATATACAAAAAACATATATATATATATATATATATATATATATATATAACACAATAAATAGACACATAATAAATTAAATTAAGGGACTTAATTATGGTTTGTTTGATAGAAGGATTAAATTAGAAGCATATTTGGTTTAGAGACTAAAATGCAAATTTTAGTGAAAAGGTACTTATTCACCAAATGGTACTTATCCCTCTATATATA
>CANYCX015565351.1:0-11990 GCA_948193385.1 Breynia disticha f. nivosa | reverse complement strand
AAAAAGTGTTGGCCAAAATCCTAAGTGAGGAACTTAGGTAGTGGAGTAGGTGTTTGATCCGAACCACTTTATATCTTGTGTCGTTTATTTTTATTTTCCGCAAAAATTCTCAAACCTTATTAGCTCTATTCAACCCCCCCCCTTCTAGAGCTAATCTTATTCCTACATACTCATTACACAAACCTCTATATCATGCCCATGACCATATACCTATTTCATGTTTCAATTATACACATTTACATCATGCATTCATGTCATGTTCTTTTCTTTCTTAATGAACCTACAGGTCAACCACCATACGCCTTAGCATTAAACCACTCATGCAAGTCACACTATTCTCCATTCTCATCTCTTATATCATTTATCAGGTTCACTTACCTATCCCTAACCATGCACAATAATAATGGTAATGATTTCCTTCATAGGCCAAGTAACATTCAACATTTTAATCATACATCGAACCCACATACAATCTTTTATCATTATACGTAATCGCTTATCATAAGCATCATTACCATACACAAAGCATCAAATCATCCTTTACATAGCTCATACACATTTCTCGTTTAATCTTATTGGAAACACAATCAAAATCAACAACAAACATACATGTTTCACTACATTCATAACACATTTCCAATTCCTCATTATTAACACCACATCATCAACATAGTACAACTCCACATATACCATACAACAATCACCCACATTCCATATAACCATACAAGGCTTTGCTTATTTCATACAACTCATTCCATAGCACACACACATTTTCATGAACTCATACAAGGGCACAAATCATCCAATCACAAGTCTTCCGATCACAAATCACAACAATATATAACCTCACTTCACCACATAACATGCAACACATATGATCACTCACATTCTAAGCACATTGGAAATAACACCATATTCATCAATGCTAATGATGAATGAATGCATTAGTGACAATGCTAATGCAAAACATATGATGCATGCCCCTGGGACTCAATTCATTTAATGTGCACGTGAGAGACTTAAATCTCAAGATTGGCAATACCCCTTATTATTGAGCTCTCGCTAGATTGGCAATACCCCTTATTTGAGCTCTCGCTCGATTGGCAATACCCCTTATTTGAGCTCTCGCTCGATTGGCAATACCCCTTTAATATTGAGCTCTCGCTCGATTGGCAATACCCCTTTATTTTCACGCAGAAGAACATCTCGCCTTCCTTCTTTAAAATCAAGCATGACCATACAACGTGCTCATGCAATGCCAGACCATGACATAAGAGAATGCAACCTATGCATTTCCAATAATCATCTCAAACTTCATAATGCCATATGCACATAAATGTCCCACAACGCAATCCATATCACAGCATAAGTCAAGGCATATTAATAAGGCCAACTCGGGCATAATCAATTACACATCATGTTATTCATAGGAGTTCAACACCATAATCATAAAAGAACATTCATAGCGTGAACATGCTAACAAACATATTTTCTCACACCATCCATAAAATGACAATGCATAGCAAGCAAGCCACGACATACCATACACAATTTCTCACAAGCTTCATACTTATGATCATACAACATTTCCATAAAGAGAACATATATCCACAAGCCATTTGCAATTATTTCAATCCAACATCTATGTATAAAGCATCCGTAAAACCGTTTCATCACAAGACCAATAAGATGCCTTAAGGTCATATACACAAGCACATCTTCCATACAAGCCAAATAAGTACCATACAAGCATAACATTCTCAAGGGCAAATTCAAAGCATACAAATTACATCCAAACAACTTTCATAAACTTCCACATAAGGGACATTCAAGCATATCATTCTTCCACACATTTTCACCATTACACGCCAAATAAAACTTTTAAACCATACAATTAACCAATTCCAAGCAACCATTGCAAGAGTAAGTGTCAAAATGCACTTACCTCGGAATCCAAATGTCGATTCGTTGCCCGATCCTCGATTCGGGTTCTGAATACCGATACTTATACACATTTCATCCCATTTAATATCGTTTAATATACAATATATCTAATTTTTAACATTCTCTATTGATTTCCCTAAAATCCCCAAATTTTCCACAGAACCTAATTTCTTACATCTCACCAAATCTTGTGTTTTTATGTTAAAGGTTTATAGAATCATGAACTACTAAGGAAACCCAGTAAAAGCCTAACAAATGCACATGTTTTTACTCAAATTCCAGCTTAGAATCAAGAGTTACCTTACCTCCTCTTTCCTCTAAAACCCTAATGTGAAAGATTCTGATGAGAGGAGCAGATTTGTTGTTAATCTATTGAAAACGAAGTGTTTGTAGGTAGGTTTGGTGTTTGGGAAGGCTTAGGAATGGGGTGTGGAATTTAGGAGAGAGTTTGGAGAGTGTGAGTGTGTTTTTCTCCCGATTATAGCTGTCCTCGGCCTTTTAATGACATGTCCAAACCCCCGATAACATATGTTTATTTTGAAATTAACGTACGTTAGTCAAAAATGAAATTTCAGACATGCAGACAGAATAATGTATGTTATTCTTAAGCTGAACATACGTTATTCATGTTCCATAAAGAATAACATATGCTTATGCACCAATAAACATACGTTATTTTGGTTTTTTAGCACTACTTTGCGGTTTCGTCTCTCTTTCGATTCCCGGCCTACATATGTCCATATACACTTTCTTCCCACTTCATTTAAACATTATTCTACATGATTTGAACATTTACTAACATCAATTAACATGAATTAACATCCACATTTCATAATCATTATTTCATTTTAAAATAGACGAATTTCCGGGACGTTACAAACTCATTCATTTTAAAATACACTTCATTATTTCATTATTTCATTTTAAATTAAATATCATTTTAAAATTTAATTTATATATTGAGTAAATAAAATAAGATGTAGTGTAAGAATGTATTTTTGATTGAAAGAGCATTTCTTTCGTAATTTCCTCGTGCCAATACCTTTAAGAAACAAATTTGCAAATACCTGTAGCACTAAAATCCACTTTTTTTCCGGTCATAATTAGAACAAAAAGGAATACAAGCTGTTCTGACAAGGTAATTGAGGCGAAAGGAACCCTCTGAAGTTGCAACTAATATTAAACCACCTTATCCTAAAAACATTTTATCGTCTATTCTTCCGAAAGCATATATTTCGCAAGAAACATCAAAGAACCAGCATGCAACAAAAAACTAGAGGACACACATCTGCTATCCCGTAAAAGCTACCTCCACACATTTTTCCATTCTCTTCTCAAAGATTCTTTTAGATGAAATTTAACCTGCAACAACATCTTCCATAGTCTGTTCATGGCCATGTCAATTCTCACCTATTTGACCTCAATACAAGACACATTGCATGAGATGCGCCAATGGCAACGGAAACCACCTTATGGCCTCCTAATTCATCATCTTCCGTTAAAAATTTTACTTCAGCAGGAGTCGGCTGTACGTTTGGCAGACCAGGTACTCCCAACTGAGAATCTTGAGCATTTCCCCACATGTACAACTTCCCTTCTTCTGCCCACAACCAACCATAACATAAATAGATAGACTCAATGCTAGCATAACAACGAAAAATAAGTTACAAGCTTAACATAATTTGACAGCTCTTTAAAGTGGATTTATTATCCTAAACCTAGCCCCATTCCTTGAACAAGTTCTAAGCCACACACATCTTCAAACATTTATGCTTTAAAACATTTGAACGATTCAATGACTATATGCTGTATTATAATAATAGTGAGAGGATGTTTATGTAAAGTGACATTATCAACACAACACCGTTACTTCTTACACGCAATTTTCCTTCTCTTTTGGTCATCTTTATCATAAAATATAAAATCCAAAGCTAGGGGATTTTCCAGGTATTTAGGTGAGAAGGAGCCCTTTGGTTACAGTTATATTGCTGCTATATGACTTAAAACTTTCCTGATAATGTTCTTTCAATTTTAAGGCTAAAAGATCCATTGCATAACAAAAAAAAAATGATAAAAATAAAAAACATTAACAAAGAAATAAATAGAAGAAAGCAAAAGCAATTTGATAAAATACCAAGCCTACTCTCCATTTATCAACGAAAGCTCAACTGACATTCACACATGGACCAAATATAACCAAATCCCAATGGTAGGTCAAGCACCCCTCACGGGTCGGCAATTCTCATTAAAACCTTGTCTAATAGTAGGAAGGTGAACCCCCACTTACACATCTATTTTCCATGTGTGATTATCAATGCCACACTTTTCGAGAACCCACGTCAATGTGGTCGAGCACTTGGCACAATGTGGGTCGAATACTTGGCAACTAGGTCCATCTGGCCCATAAGCGCAACTAGGTCCATCTGGCCCATAAGCGGCCCCTCCGCAACTAGGTCTAGCTAGGCGAAGTTGTCTCTGATACCAATTCATAGGATACCAGGGTTACCCACCCTTTATCAACCAAAATCCAATTGACAGTCACGCATGGGACAACTCTAACCAAAACCCAATGATTGGTCGAACGCCCCTCATGGCCCGGACACTCCTATTAAAAACTTGGCTAACAGTAGGAGAGAAAGCCTCACTTATATAATGTGCATTTTCATCTATTTTCCATGTGGGACTCTATTACAATATCACAAAACCGGAAACTAATATGCAGAATCTCTATAACATTAATTGATAAACAATAAGAAAAATCACAGGTGATCAAGTTACCTAGATTAAGCAGATAAATGAGATAGACAATAAATTACATGGATCTGCAAAACTTGTCACATTTGAAAAACATTTGACGAAAATGTTCAGAATGCATGCTAAACTAAAAAAATAAATGCAAACTTAATAGAAGTAAGAAAATAATAATAAAAGATTTTAGAGCTGAGTTCTAAGAATTTTAATGAATGGTTCAACAAAAACCTGAAATCTTTTTCCATAATTCTTTTACTTAATACATCTATTGCCTGTTCATTCATTCTAGTTACTTTAGCAACTAAAACACCAATCAAACAACAAAATCAGTAAAATTTGATCCAACTTTACATTGTGGCAGAAACCATGGAGGTGAACTCTGAAGTTTAAAATAGAAAAGAAAAAATAAAAAAGAAAAAAATGCACATTCAACAAAAGCCGTAAAGCACTCAGATCTACACATGTAATATATATTCAGCTAGTAACAGCAGTAGGGCCCAGCACCACCTAAATAGCACATAAGCTATTTTCTTAAGACATTCAACTGAAAGGACTGTTTTTTTATATATTTCAGCATCAATACTCATTAAATTTTATGATTTCTGAAGATTTCATCTGCAACAATTTATGGCAAATAAAATAAGTTGGCTTGCTTCTCTTCCACTCAACAATAAGTTTATAATTCAATGTATAACATTTGTTTGAGGAATGTATAGGCATTTTAATTGAACAATTAACAGAAAGAAATAATTTACCAGTTACAGCAGCTGAAGATGAACCACCACAAGCAATATAGACTACTCGCTGATCAGCCAAAGCATCAATCACAAGTGGAACTTTCTGGCTTCGAATTAAAGCATGGCCTAATTGACCATGTCCACCAAATCCCCATGAAAGTACCTTTCCCTCATCTGATTGTGTTATCAACAATGAAACAATTGATTTAACAGCCTGTACCATAAAAGAGGAAGTAGAAATAGAAAGCATACGAAACAAAGGTGCAAGTCTAACACAAGATTTTACCTGTTAATGCAAGAGAATGATATCCACCGCATGCTACTTGAATTATTCGAGTATCTTTGAGTTTAGTAACAGGTGCTGGCTTCCAGCCTCCAATGTTGTCACCCCTTCCTAGCTCATGATTTGAGTTTGCTGAAAAAAGGACCACAAGTCTGTTTACTGTATTTTTGGCACCTTATTTTGTTTAAATATAATTCTAGTTAAGTCATACAAAAACTAAACTATGCCACACCAATCAAACGGAAAACAACACTTTGATCTATCAAAAATGATTTGTCATCATAATTCCAAAATTAGGCGAGCATAATCTCTAATGAAACAGAAAGATTTATAAACCAAGATTTAGAGCAAATAATAATTTATACTAATGAATTAACTAAGATATTATCATGTTATCCATTTGAAAGACAAAAAATTATATAAGATTGTTATAGAAAAAAAAATTGACCAGTTTCATCACATTAAAACATTCAACATTTCCTTGTGTAATTTGTTTCAATGGCAGAACCTTAAGATATTCAGGATAAAAATGCTTTGTTATAAAAAGAATTCCAATGAATTTAATACTTATCCCAACTTCCCAAGCAAGTTAGCACAACAATTAATATCTTTCTTTTATAACCAAAAATATCAAGAACACTATGTAACAGCCAGGAGAAAACAAGACCTGTATAAATTTGAGTTAACCACACTAATGCTTTAGTCAATATTTATTGCAAGCACAAGGGCTTCTAAAGTTCTAATTCTGCCTTTCATATTACAAACTAAATTTCGGAAAGAAATCGACATTTGCAGCTGTTTTCAAGTAACCAATACTTCCACTGCATCCAACTCTTAACAAGAAAAACACAAATAAACAATTTTATGTGGAAGAACTGATAGTTTACCTCCCCAGTTCCAGATCTGCCCCTCTTCTGTTAGTATCATTGTGAAAAAACCACCACAGGAAACAGCAGCAGCAGCAACGGGTAAGGCTTTTACTTTGGAAGGAATACTCAGTCCACCTCCTTCATTAGGTCCCCGTCCCGGACCAAGACCCAACCTACCATCACCTTCTTCTCGACCCCAGGTGTAAACTTCCCCTGCATTCCAGATTGCAAGCGGTTTGGTGAAAATGAAGCAAATAAACAGCCAAAAACCAACATGGAAGAAGTCTTCTAGCAATGTGGTAATGAATGAAATCAATCATGTGGTTATCTGATGGTGTCATTAGAACAGTGTTTTCCGGTAGACCTGCATCATATCTACATCAAAAATACTATAACCAGATTGAAATCATATTTCCGCAATAACAGCCAATAAACTCCAACTCCAAAGTTGAAGTTGGACTGCATATTCATGTGAAATTCAAAGGCTACTCTGACACAAACAAACCTGGTTCAGTTAAGACATAAAGAAATGGAATTTAGCAAGTCACTAAAATCTTTACTGGAGAAAATGTTATAATACCTGATTCAGTAATGGCAGCAGAATGTGCCCCACTAGTAGCAATATGGCATATTTTCTCACTGGAAACACCTTCCACCAGTCTAGGTAACAATTCTCTATGATAAACAGAATGTCCCAGTGCACCAAAACCTCCATAACCCCTGCAAACTTTATATTTAATGGCAATTCATCAATAATGCAAACAAAATTTCATCAAGTCAAGAGTATTCTCAAGAAACTTAAATTTTAGCTACTTCATGAAGCATTTCATCATCATATCAACAAAAGCAGGAACAATCAATTTCTACTTGCACTGATCGTTCACAATATAACTAATGAAATGTGCACCAAATAAAAAGTATTAGTGTCTTATCAGACAACCTCAAATACACAACAAAATGGGATATTTCATTTGAATTTAGAAAAACAACACCACAGTCACTAACCACGAAAACACCTTCCCAGTAGAATCAAGAGCAACGGAATGAATCCCACCAAGACCAAGACACATAACACCCTCCAACTTCTCATTCAACATTGGAACAAATACAGAATTCTCATGCCCAAACCCAAGTCTACCACCATCACCTTTTCCCCACATCCACAACTTCCCATCCACCAACAACCCCGAATGAAACAAACCACAACTTATCCCTACTTCCACCCCTCCTTTCCCATTCTTATCCAATAAAGCCAAGCCCGGGCTTGCCGAAAGATTGAAATTTGAAGATAATAATTGAATGTTCGCCACTGGACATGGATACAGTCTGTTTTCTTCAATGCCACCGCCCAGTTGGCCAGAAGCACCTCTGCCCCATGATAGAATCTGGATTGTTGCTGCTGTGTTTTTGGTTTCTTTAAAGGAATTGAGTTGTGGAGATTTATAAAGTGTGGGAACTTGGTTTACAGTGGTCGTCAACGGTGATGAGATGGTGTTTATGATTTGGTGGCGGCGGCGAGCAAGAAATGACATTTAGAATGCTTTAAGCTTATTCTCCGCTCTGAAGATTGCCGGGAAGCAGAAACATAAAATGACGGTTTTTCCTGGGTGCTGTCGAGGGCGACTTTTACTATGACTCCCAAAAAAGCTCATTGAGGCAACAAATTTTGAGCTTTCGATATAATAAAAATAAATCTAAACTATTAATTTATTCAATAAAAACAATTTTTATTTTAAATAAATTGTACAGTTTTAATAAAATGAAGACTGAATCCTTTCTTCATAAGGTGAGTCCCCTTGCATTAAAATTCACCGCTTTCGAGCTCAATGAACTCAATACGCTCAAAGTAGAGTAGGGGTAGTGACGGACGAGACGGTCTCAGATAACAAATCTCCACTCTGGTCCTTTGAGGATTTTTATTTTGAAGATTACACCCGTTTCATAAGTTAAAAATTTCTATATCATCCCATTTTAAAATTCGGAATAGAACGAGATGGAGATCGGACAATTAGAGATGGAAAAAATGATTCTTTATGGAACAGAGATTGGAAAATTTTCAAAAAATGACTTTATTTTTTGCAAGAAACAACAAAGTAAAATTTTATTCTCATAAAATTTAATAAAAAAACTCATTATAAGTAGTACAAATCAACAAAGAAAACTCAAAAAAAAAATTGGCACTAAAATTACAAAATTATGATCATAATTCTTTCTATTATAAGTAAAACCTAAAATATTTTCTTCATCATCTCCGTTAATACCTTAAAATTATGAAAATAAAAGAGTGTTAACCATGCAAACATAAATTTCTAAGATGAAAAAAACAACAAAAAAGTAAAATATCACCTCATAAATCTCATTCTAAATTTAGTTAGCCAACTATAATTAGAATAATATTTGGATGTTGTGACGCATCTGAAAATTATAATCCAGCAATATTATTATTAAATTGAATGAATAAAATATTTATATATATATACTATTTTTTTCATTTTTCGGTTCTAATTTCGGTTCTTTGGAACGGGATGGGAATAGACGAGACATTTATCGAGATGGATATTACTTAAGATTCAGAACTGTCACGTAAGAAAAATTATGGGACAAAATTAAATAAGAAAAGTCAAAATCAATGAATTTTGTTATGTTCCAGTTCTATCGAATATGTTCATTCTCTCTCAAATTTAATGCAATATTAGTTAGTTATATTTTATTTTATCTCTACAATAATTAATTATTTTTTTAATTCATTTAAGATTTATTGTTTCCATCAGTTTTTTTATTTTCATATTGGTTTTTTTTCTCTTTTCAAACAAGACAATAATCAGATAATGTTATTTTCATATTGGTTTTTTTTTTCTCTTTTCAAACAAGGCAATAATCAGATAATGTTCAGATTTGCTAATCCATGTTCAGCTGTGCTTTTATATATTTCAGAACTCCGTTTGTTTTAAACACATATGAACATCATTGAGTATTTTAATGATCATCAAATGATTTGAATTGTTTTTAATGTTTAATCAAAATATTGCAAACTTGTATTTTTAGTTTTAATTTTTGTTAACATTCAATATAAATAAACATTAATGAACATAATTACATAATTAATGGTTAAAAAAATATGATTAATTGTTGTATTTGTTTTTAACTTTTGTAGATTGTGTTGAACATACATGAATATAAATGAACATCATATTATAATCAATGTTCAAAATAGTATAATTGTTTGTTGTTGTGCAACTAATCAAAAATTGACAATCATATAAATGTTGAATGATGTTCATTAGTGTTCAATATATTCTAAAAAAATATTAAAATCAAATAATTGATAATCATTAAGATGTTCAATGTTGTTCATTTGTGTTAATCTGTGTTTAAAAAGAAACAAAATTTTATAAAAATATTTAAAACATACATAAACATGTATGAACATATTTGAACATTATCTGGTTATTCTTTTGGTCGGAATAGAAAATGTTTCACGAGAGTTCATGTTGCCTAAAAGACTTAGGAGTTTGAATGTGTGGATTAGACTAATAAATACGCTAAGTTACCCTACTTCTAATTGCAGAAAGCGATAAAGACAGTGACAATGCGATAAAATAAAGTGTTGAAATTAAATTGCATTAATAAAAAAATTACAACTACAATTAAAAGTTTACACTTGGCGCCTCAGAAGACGACTAAATTGCCATCATAAGTGATCCTTTTGGCTTTTTTCATAAGGGAACTAAAGACTATGGTTATGCTACTGAAAATTTAAAAGAAAAAGTAAAGTAAATTTGCAAGTAATCAGAGTGTTGTCCTTTCCTTTTGGAATTTCTTCTAGACATTTATACGATTATCCACGCTCGAGCGGTTACTTTGTTATATCTTTACTTTGACATGTTTCCTCTTGATGAAGCTGACACCCTAAATTTGTGACACCTGAGCTAGGAGTTTTTGTTTGAACAACTGCTGCTCAAGTGTATAAGTAACTGCCCACATTTTATTCCCTCCCTCTACTTTATCATCAATAGCATAACCACTTAGTTCTTTCTTCCTTTACCTTCACAACAACCAATCACCACTTATCGCTCGCTCAC
Organism: Breynia disticha f. nivosa; assembly: GCA_948193385.1. NCBI lineage: Eukaryota > Viridiplantae > Streptophyta > Magnoliopsida > Malpighiales > Phyllanthaceae > Breynia > Breynia disticha. The sequence continues at coordinate 1,324 of CANYCX015565351.1, read as the reverse complement.
TCTATCTGTTACTACACTCCCATGAACATAACTCAAAAGTGAATATCATATGCTACGCTACATTAGTTTGCATAAATTATTTCTTTACAGATCAACATATGCAACCTCGCATAAATGCTCATGAGAAGCGACTATATTGTGTGCGACGAATGAGGCCTTTATGCGATGCACTACTCATTGTTCAATGACTGTGCCATACCTGGCTAAATCATTTAATTTGGAAATAAATTCCAATGATTATTGCATTTTACTTGTCACTAGTGCAAATAACCCTTATTTGACAAAAGCAGAAAACATGTCGTATAAATAGTCTTATCTAGACCACTTTTGATCCTTCATTAAATGCAAGATTCATATTAATCACATCATTCCTTTGAAATTTGAAGTAATGATTTTATCGTATTAATTGCTAGGTCGCTTAGTCTTTTCACGCTTCGAGACTCTTTTCCCGCCTTTTCTTCTCTATAAAATAGGACCTTCACCCTTTCGTCTTCTCTACTGCTATCTTTCAACCATCCAGAGCTATCTTCACCAAGCTTTTCTTACTTACAACTACCTTTATTCTTGCTTTCTCTTGATACTTTCCTCACCATGAAAACTCCATAACTTGATGAAGATTTTTAAGTGTTATATTTAGATTACTTGAAAGACACCAATTCGTATACCAAGATGGGACTAATCCTTCTTGATGATGCAACCTAGAAACACATAAACTCAGAAAACCTAGACCTCATAATCTTTTCTTTGGGACCATTGGTAACATCCTATTATCAAAACTGCTAACAATGGAAACTCATTTTCCCAAAACACAAGAACCAGGTTTTTTATTTTCTGACCTAAACCGTTTGAGGTCTATCTTTCAATGGGACGTTGAGGTGTCCAAAAAATAGTACCTTTCCAACACTCAATTATAGGAAATGGATTATAAACCAAATCATTCCCGGTTACTAGGAAACCTTAGAGCAAATGGGCATGGAAGACCTGATAGAGGCTTCTCTAAATGAGGATTATTTGGACAGGAACCTCATAGCAGCCTTAACCACTTTTTGGGCCCTAATTTTAATCAATTTCAAATTCTCGAGGGTGTCATCAATCACACTTGTAACGCCCTAGAAATTCGTTCGTTTAAAATAAGGAAAATGTAGATTAAAAGGGAGGTTAATTAGCGATAAGGTCAGGTAATTTATATGTGACATATGGTATGTTGAGTGCCGAATGATGCTAAATTTTATGTTATTGGATGTAAATTATGTGAGAAAAGATAGAAATTAAGTTATAAGACATGTATGGATAATTATATGCATGGTAGGAACCAAAGGGAATC
>CANYCX015565246.1:0-11441 GCA_948193385.1 Breynia disticha f. nivosa | reverse complement strand
CATGTAAATAGATGACTTATGCTTGGATTACTTAATGGATATCTTGAGGTTTTGTTTGTTGAATGGCTTATCTTTATACTTGAATGATTGTCTTTTTGGTTGTGCTTCATGAATGAATGATTGTATGGGCAATTGTGGTTTATTGTTGTTAGCCGCCCTATGTCGGAATTGTGAAAGCCGAGATTTAGGGAGGGCTAAATCATTATTTGAATATATGTCGAAAAATACCTAGTAATGTATAGGATTAGATATTCATAGATATCAATTAATCATTTGCACTTTAGGAACAATTGATTGCATTTGCTTGTTGATTATTCATTGTTAGTAATCATATTCGAGAGTTGCGAAAGCCTAGGTTTAGGAAGGCTAATCAAATGGAGTTAGGGCTTGTTTGGATAGAAATATACCAAATGACATTGATGTGTTCGATGAAATGCCTAAGTGACCGGTGCCGTGCCTAGTTTAGTGTATCACGAAAGTAGAACACCTACTAGACTTAAGGACGCAATTTTGAGCATCTTAAAGGGGCTCTTAATTGACGATAGCGCGAGAACAGTCATTAATCTCAAGTCATTAAGTAACAAAGTATAGTCTCTATTGAAATCTAGGAAAACTCACATTTTTAGTCGATTGTTGAGTCTTTATTTTAGTGTTTATTTTTGCATTTCCTTCTTCAAATCAAAAACCCCAAATTCCAATTCATGTTTATTGCTTTCTTTATTTTATTGCTAGCATCAAATCAATTTAGGTACATCGTTCCTTGAGAGATTCAATCACGGGAGTTCTACTTTCGCGGTAAAACTACATCGATTCTAATGCGCTTGCTAGAAACAGTCAAAGACATTCGTATCGATCATCAATCAAACATCGCATTCATTATGGTTCAACTAAGAACCTAGCCACTCAGTGTAGCATTATAGGCCATCTACCTTTACTTTGACTAATCAAAGTAATTTCAATTCAATTACGAACTAATTAGTAAGCGTAAGAACACTTACCTTTGAATCAAGCTAAAATCAACAAACTAAACTCCAAATCAAAATCCTCCCACAGTTGTAAAGATCCCCCTCTACGAAAATAACCATTCACATACTAATTTCAGCTATCATTCCATTCAATACTTAAAAATTCAACAAGAATTCCAATTCTATATCAACCATTTGTAAACTTAACATAAACCTTAGGTTTATTCCTTCCTTCCATCATGTTTTCTACACAAACTCATCCCAACATAACTCTAAACTCATTTCTAACTTCTTAACACCAATAATCAGTAATTCCAGCAAAGAATTCATCAAAAACCAACAATAAAACTCAGCAAACTACTAACCATTAACCTTATGTAAACTTTATTCAACTTACCTTGATTTTGGATGGATTTTTACAAAGATTTGCTAAGATATGAAGTTGGTATGAAGGTAGGATGGTTATGAACCTTAGAAGGAAGGTTTGGATGTTCAGAGGGTTTACTAAAATCGTTTCTTATGTTTTTAATCAATCAAAACATGTTGAGTCGGTTAAATACACATTCTGGCCTTTTAGAACGACCTCTGAGAACGGCTTCTGGCCGTTTCTGGTGGTTGTTTCCAACTTTCTGGTAGCCATCTACAAAAGAACAGTTTGTGGGAATGGTTTTATGGCCGTTGTCATAGGCCGTTTTCTATGTATTTTTGCCACTTTTCACTTTTTTCTTGATTCTTTCGTGTCACCCTTAAAATATTTATGTTTAAACACTTATTTATCTTCATTTAATGACGAAAAATATCCAGAATGTTACAATTCTCCCCCTCTTGGAAAATTTCATCCCCGAAATTTTAAATCAAGGAACTTAGAAGAAAAACCAAGTCATAACATTCTATATCGAATTCTGAAATCAAAATGTACCACACTGCTTGGAAGTGGAATCAGGAAATAAATATGGATACTGTCGTCGCATATCTGAATCCACCTCCCAAGTCGCTTCTTTTGGTGAATGAAAACTCCACTTCACCAAAACCATCGGAATCTCACGATTCCGTAATCGTCTCACCTGTCTGTCTAAAATCTCAACAGGCTCCTCCTGGTACGTCAAGTCCTTAGATACTTTTATCTCTGGAGTGCTCAACACGTGGCTAGGATCTAATCGGTACCGTCTCAACATAGAAACATTAAATACATCATGTAATCGGGACAACTCTGCTGGTAATCTCAATCTATATGCCAATGGTCCCACTCTATCTATAATCTCGTACGGTCCGATGTACCTAGGACTCAACTTACATCGTCTCCCAAATCTAATCACACCTCTCCAAGGTGAAACTTGCAAGAAAACTCTATTGACGACCTCATAATCTATCTCTCGATGATGTCGGTCGTAGTAGCTTTTCTAATGATTTTAAGCTGCTCGCATACATCGTTTCATAACAGTCACTTTATCTAGGGTTTGCTGAACCAACTCTGGTCCCTCAATTTGTAGCAAACCCTCAACATCCCAGCAAACTGGACTACGACACCGTCTCCCGTATAAAGCCTCATAAGGTGCCATCCCAGCAAACTCGACTAAAGTTAAGATATTGTCCTAACTACAACCAAACTCCAGAATACATGCTCAAAGCATATCCTCAACTGCATGAATCGTCCTCTTCAACTGACCATCAGTATGAGGATAGAAAGCCATACTAAACCTCAAACGAGTACCCATTGCATCCTAGAGACTCTGCCAGAATCGCGATGTGAACCTAGGATCACGATCAGACATAATTGAAGTAGGAACACCATGTAATCTGACAATCTAGACAATATACAAATCAATAAGCCTATCCAGCGTGTCGTCCTGTCGGATAGCTAAGAAATGAGCTGATTTTGTCAATTTATCAACAATAACCCAGATAGCATCTTGACGTCATAACGTCCTCGGTAAACCGATAATAAAATCCATGGTGATTTTCTCCCACTTCCATTCTAGAATATCAAGTGGTCTCAGTTTCCCTGCCGGAGCCTGATGTTCTGTTTTTATTTGCTGACATCAGAGACATTTAGCAACAAAATCTGCTATCTCCCTCTTCATATGTACCCACCAGTACAACTATCGCAAATCCCGATACATTTTTGTACTACCAGGATGAACTGATAAAGGAGAAGAATGACCCTCTGCCATCAGCTCATTCTTCATCTCTGCAATATCTGGAACACACAGTCTATCCCGATAATATAGTACACCAGTATCATCAAGTCTGTGTAAACTAGGTTCCGTTCCCGCTCTACTTTCTTCTTTAACTGCATCAGATGATCATCTTCATTCTGACGCCCAATAATCACATCTCGCATCTGAGATTGAACGCTAATATTGCCTAACATTTGATCCTCAATTAGATCCAACTGCACTCGTAACTCTCGCAAAGCAAACAATGACTCTGCTCTACAAGTAACTGAATCATCATCCCCTGTCTCCTTTATGCTAAGTGCATCAGCAACTACATTCGCTTTCTTAGGATGATATTCAATTGTGCAGTCGTAATCTTTCAACAACTCAAACCACCATCTCTGTCGAAGATTTAGCTCTCGCTGTGTCATAACATATTTCAGACTTTTTTTATCAGTAAAAATCTGAAACGTCTCACCATAGAGATAATGACGCCAAACCTTCAGAGCATGAATGATCACTGCTAACTCCAGATCGTGTGTTGGGTAGTTAGTCTCGTGTGGTCGTAATTGTCGTGAAGTATATGCAATAACTCTGCCGTGCTGCATCAATACTCCACCTAATCTAGCTCCAGACGCATCTGTATAAACAACAAAGCCACCTCCCTGCGAAGGTAACATCAGAACTGGAGCCTCAACTAACCTCTTCTGTAGTTCATGAAAACTCGCTTCACAATTATCATTCCATACAAATGGAACATTCTTTCTCAGTAAAGATGTCGTAGGTCTAGGTACCCTCCAAAAATCCTCGATAAACCTGCGAAATATCCACCTAAACCCAAAAAACTACGTACCTCAGATACGTTTCTTAGAACTCGCCATTCTTGCACTGCTTTTATCTTACTAGGATCCAATTTCACTCCCTCTGCTGAGATCATGTGTCCTAGAAAGACAACTTTAGACATCCAGAAATCACATTTGCTGAACTTAGCATACAACTTTTTTATTGTAAAAACCACAACAAACTGATCTAACTAAGGTTGAAATACCTTATTCATCAGTGCCATAAATACAGCTGGTGTATTCGTCAACCCGAATGGCATAACAGTGAACTCGAAATACCCGTAACGATTCGTGAAAGCAGTTTTCTCAATCAAATCGTCTATCTGTGGCAACAGATACTTATTCTTTACTGTCACTTTATTTAGCTGACGATAGTCGATACACAATCGCGTACTACCGTCCTTTTTTTGTACAAATAACATTGGTGCTCCCCAAGGTGATACGGTATGTCGTATAAAAACTTTTTGTAGCAATTCCTCCAGCTGTCGCTTCAACTCCTGTAAATCAACAGTTGCCATACGATACGGTGCAATAGAAACTGGTGCTGCTCCTAGCACAGTCTCTATCCTGAAGTCAGCCTCTCGCTGTGGTGGCAATCCTGGTAACTCATCAGGAAATACCTAAGGATAATCACAAACAATCTCTACATCTCGCACCTCTAACGTAGGTCAATTTATATCAACCATTGAAGCAAGATAGGCATCACAACCCTCTCGTATCAACCTCGCTGAAATCACTGCTGAAATCACGCAACAAGGAATAGTATTCCTTTTGCCTACTAATAATACACGTCTAACACCGTCAACCTCAATCACGACTTTCTCTGAATAGCAGTAGACCATAGCACGATTTCTAGATAACCAATCCATACTTATGATGACTCCAAACTCAGTCATCCATAATACAATCAAATCTGCTAAATAAATCGACTCACCAATATGTACCTCACAGTATCATAAAATATGTCTAACCAACAGTATACCACTAGCAGGCATCAAAACAGAAACAGTCTAACCCAAGCTCTCTCTACTACCCCCAATACGGTGTACCACACTATCACTCACAAATGAACATGTAGAACCTGGATCAATCAATACTGAAGTAGTATATGTAAAGATAGAAATAGTACCGGTGATCACGTCTAGTTCCTCTATAGCTTTATCTCTAGTCATAACATAAACTCAGGCCTGTGGTGCTGACCTTCATGGTGCTGCTGCTTCTGTAGATCTACCTCCTCTACCTGCTCCAACAGTTCCACCTCTGGCAGCTGATCCACCTCTAGAAGTAGAACCAAAACCTCTGCCACCTCTACCCCTACTAGTACTAGTAGAAACTGCAGGTCTAATCTCACCTGCACCACTCTGTCTAGAAACCTCAACACCCTGTGTACTCTGTCTCTGTGGGCAATCTTTGGAAAAATGTCCTGGCTGGTGACAAGGATAACATAGTGGAGTGGTCTCTCTGCCTGTATAAGTACCTGTACCGTGACCCTAAGGAATAGGAGGCCTTGTGGAATAACCTCTAGATAAGAACGGTTTGTAGGAATGGTTTCATGGCCATTTTTGTAGGCAGTTTCCTATGTATTTTTGCCACTTTTCACTTTTTTCTTGATTCTTCCGTGTCACCCTTATATCAAGCTTAAAATACTTTTGTTTAAACACTTATTTATCGTCATTTAATGACGAAAAATATCCAGAATGTTACAGAGTGCATAACATAATCACACAAATTCATATATTTCATATCATACTTCCATTAAATCGTCCCTAACACATAAAAATTGAATAGGAAAGCAAGTAACACATCACACAAACACTGAGCATATCCACATAGGAACACATAGTTCAATCTAAGAACAGAACATTCATTTAATTTTGTACACTTATTCTCTCAAAGTTTTCACTATTGAATGAACAAGTATGGTTTTGAGAAACGGTCTAAGTAAACCGTTCCCCAACCCATCAGCCCATCCTAAGGTTTCATGGAGTTCAAACAGTTTTAGAAACGGTTTACAGAAACCATTTTCTAACCTGTTTCAACCTTCACAAAGCACTCTGCCAATGAAACAGTTTTCAAAACGATTTTCATAACCCGTTCTGGAACTCATTTCCTCCTCCTCTGATTGTCATGGAAGTGAAATGCATTTGAAAATGGTTTACCAAATGCATTTCTAAAACAATTCTGACCTACAAAACATAGAACATAGCCATATTCATACTTAAAAGTTCACATACATAACGCTTAAGCCATTGGTAACATTCCCTAAGTAAATTAACTCGATTCATCTCATTCATACCTCACAATTCATGAAAACATGGTATATCTTAAGGCCTAAGTCAAATATGGGAAAATTATATACCAATTATTCTATCACCTGTCATAACATGCGATATTAAGTTTTCACATGCTTGCACACACAAGTTCACTTTTAAATTAATTATTCAATAATACATCATTAAGAATTTTTGTACTCCGTTCACGCACATGTATTGGTTTAAGTAATTGATTAACCCATTTCCTCATTCTCATTTTCTTAACCACTCCACATTAAGGAAGCATGCTTTAATCAACCCATCCAATGTAAGATAGCATCTTACATTCGCATCAATTTCACACAACCCACAATGTTTATTACATTTTCATGTACTATCTTTAAAAAGCATTAAACATGATTCGTGACACAAATTTAACTTTATTCTTAGTAAAGTTCCACAATACTCAACACATAATCACACTGCATGCACATCACACAATGTATCATTTTATAACAACCATAGATAGGTATGCATTCAATCTACATTTCTAAAAGCACACAAGTTCGTACCATAACATCCTCAAATGCAGACGTATTGTGAAATGCTACCTCAAATTACTCACCATAAACCTTGGGTCACTACCCTTCAAAGGTCTCACCCTGGTATCTCCTCGAGTTTTGCCCGATAATTTTTCTCTCGAGTTTTCGCTCTGCAGTACCAAATGTAGGGATGTCATAAAATCATGGACACATAAACGATATGCTCATCAATCCAATCGATGTACAACATCATCGTAGTACTTATCACAACATGCGAATTTCAATTCCCACATTCCTCCACACACAAGTACCCTTTCATCTTAAATGTTCAAATAATGTGTCACCCTACGCATACCCATTTAGCATCCAATTCACACAAAGCATAACATGTACAATAAATACACAACTGTTCCTTCCTACGCCATTTATCATATTAGCATATTTTATCCAACGATTGCTATTCCAAGTATGTATGTTGCATACACGTATCCCATTTTAAATCATTCACAATTGTACCTTTCTTTATAAAACCTTACAAGGATGTTTTACACACAAAACATAGATCACCAACCATACAACTTGTATTTCATAGCTTTCACATATCAAGCCCATCTAGCCATTCCATATTGACAACTTATCAATCCAGTGTTTTAGATCACAATCATTTAAAAAATCATAATTTCTATTAGTGCCAACGACTCAATTATCAAGTTTCTATTTACCTTACTTTCTAACCAACTTCTTTCTCTCATCCAATTATCGTATCATTGATTGTCCTTAAGTCTGCCAATTTAAAGTTAAGTCATGCACACGAACTATATTAGTTCCTTCAACTAGCAAACTTATTCCCTAATTGTACCTTCATAATTAGGCTATTAACTATACACAAAGATTCATACCTTAAGAAATCAAACATGAGGATTCCAAGAGCTCGGAGCACGACAGTTTTTCTCAAAGCATTTTTTGTTTTCAAAACTCAATTCATTGTTTTTAAAGTTGAACTATACATATGACCCTAAAACAATTCACCTGTCCCGAGGAAATCTAATCCCTGCTCTGATACCACTAAATGTCGCACCAAAATTTAAAATCCTAATATATCATAATTAAACAAAATGATTTAGAAAAAACATGCATATTATATTTTTTATAATTAAATGATGTTCATTACATATGAACAAGTGGTTTTACAATAACAAGGAATGTGTAAGCTAATTTTACAAATCATTTACACTTTTAAAATCATTTCGTCCAAATGTGCTCCTCCAACCTCGCTTGTGGGAATCCTCTTAAACCAGCACAACTTTCAAAATCATACAAAGGTGAGTATATAAAATACTGAATAAGCGATAAACCTAGTGTTGTTAAGATGAGGTGCAAGGAACCTTCCGCCAACACAGGCGTGCTCGTGAAACACGATACCGTATTCGTGCCTTAATTCCCTAATGGCTCACCGTTGCCATGTCACATAATACTCTTTATATATATATATATATATAAATCACAGCCCACATAACACACTTATTTGCATCTTTACACTGTTACTTAGTCAGGAACGGTTTGGGAAATGATTTACCCAAATCATTTCCAAAATTGTTTGGTCCTTCTTAAAACCCATTGGAACTAAAACGATTTGTGAAATGGTTTATAGAAAATGTTTCCAAACCTGTTTGCTCCTCAGAAAAATTTCCTAAAATGGGAATAGTTTTTCGAATGGTTTATGTAAACTGTTTTGGAATCCGTTCTAACCTTCATAAGTTAGCACTGAAAGTGGAACGGTTAGGCAAATGGTTTTCCAAACCAGTTCTGACCTATTTCCAACACACATGCATGACACTCCACTAAGGCGATCAATTCAATCACAGTCAATGTAAAGACATATCATCCCTAATAAGCCATATCCATTCATGCCAACCTAAGTTCATTTAAATCCCTAAAACCATGCACATTTGTACTAGTCAAGTTCTTACCCATTCATACACATGAACACTATCCAGTCATACCACACATAAGTATATTCCACTTCATTCTCCATAATCTCATTTAATTGATTTATACACACAATTTACTAACTCAAGGTTTACAAGCCCTAGGATCCTAGATCCCTCACACATACTAGTTTCTTTTGTTCATTTTATGCCACACGACTTCCACAACCTCAAATCTTTCCAAAACAACAATTTCCCTTAACCTTACCTAAAAATAATAGAAAAATCAACATAAACTTAGAGCTTACCTCACTCTTTCAAAGAGAATCGTTGACCACTCTCTCTTTTAAGCAAAACCCCCTAGGTATTTTTAGGTTATATTTAGTGTTTATGACCCTTAGAAAGAAAGATTTCTAAGGTGGAATGGAGGGGAATCCGTGGGGTTGTTTTTAGGGTTTGTCTCTCCCTCTTAAATGTCTCATGCGGGTCTATTCTTAAAACACGTCATGTAATATTTTGGATATTTTTTGTCATTAAATGACGATAAATAAATGTTCAAACATCAATATATAAAGGTATATGAAAGATTAACGTGAGGTTGACAAGAAAGAAATCAAGAAAAATCGAAAAAACTCTAAAAAATGAAAGTACGCGCAGTGGAGCATGATCACGCGTAGTTCACATTCCACCATGCGTGGATTGCTAAAATCTGGAAAAAAAATATAAGTTACAAAGTTTCGGGAAACCAATTCTCACCTTCATTTACCAAACATTTCCAAAGCAAAGAGAAGAAGGGCAAACTGAGGAAAACTTGAGATTCGAGCAACGAAAATGATTTTGGGGTTTGATTTCTTGCCTAAGCTGGTAAGGTAAGATGGTAGGAATATATATATATATATATATATATAGTTGATTTAAGGTTGATTTTGCTAGATTAAATGAATATAAAATGATGTTATAGCTATTGGAATTACTGATTATAGTGTTGAGAAGTTGGAAATGAGTTTAAGTTTATGTTAGAATGATTTTTTGTGGAAAAATTGATGGAAAAGAGGTATAAACCTAAGGTTTATTTAAGGTTTACAAATGGTTGATTCTGAAATTGTAAACCGTATTGAATTCTTATGTATTGAATAGAATTAAAGCTAGAATAAATGTATGAATGGTTATTTTTGTACAGTAGGATCTGTACGGCTGTTGGGAGGATTTTGATTTGGGGTTTAGCTTGTTGATTTTTGCTTGATTTTGAGGTAAGTGTTCTTACGCTTACTAAATAGGATCATAAAATGAAATGATAGATTTTCTTTAAACTTATAAAGTTGTAAGATAGCTGGCCTATAATGTTATGTTGAGATTGCTAGATATAGTAGAGTTATACTGAAAATGAAATGATGATGAATGAATCCTTCATATTGCTGTTATAATTTTACGAGCTAAATTGGATTGATTTGGTATGTTCATTTGGCTTTATGCCTAATTGATAAATGATGATATTGAGTAATTTGATAAGCTTGTATTTCTTATAGTAATATTGTTAGTGTAAGCCCTAGCCTAATCCATTGTTTGTAACTTTTATTATTGAGTAATAAAATTATGAGGCATTATTTTATCATATCATGTATTGACATGTGGTATGTGTTTGATAAAATATCCAAAAATGTTAATTAAGCACTTGAGGTATCAAGGTTGAGGACCTTGATAGTAGAACCTGGAAGATATGAGATTAACATTCTGAATATGCCTAGTCACTTGTTTCTATAGGAATAGAAATGAATTAAGACTAGTATGTACTTTGTAGATGATCATGTTCTATAGGTCATAGATATTTGAGATATCTAGCAAAGTGCATAGGTATAATGTAGAGCATTATACTTGGAGAGAGATCCCCATTTGCAATGTCAAATGTTATCCTTAGACTGGAAATCACTGTGTCTCATGTAGTGATTTTTAGTGTACTTTGTCATACGCCTAATGTGACCATAAAAGTTGACAAGTATGGGTATGATTGGGTATGCTACGAATCATAATTGAGAGTAGAAGTGAAGTGGAGGGATTGACCCTCTCAATGAGAGATGATATCACTGGCCGCTTGATAGACAAGATTGGAAAGAGTGTGGCCGCACCCGAATGAAATGGTTAAGTCATTTATTCGAACTTATCAATTTTGTCATAGAGATCAAGAAAAGTGATTTAGCTTTAAATAAGGGTGTTAGCAAATTGCCTTATGCTAAATCAAGATATCTAGGTCAAGGGATTTATTTAAGTTGTAGTAGGGCTGTTGACACCGCTCCTCAGCTACTTAATTTAGGGTGATCATAGTGTCTTACTAGAGACCGCTTATGATTTATAAGTTATTAAACTCATTGTCTTTATAAAATGGTGTGAGACTCAAAATCAAAATCATTATTTTCTCAATGTTCAAAACCAACCCTGATATCAATTTCAAATCTCAAAAATAAAGAAACTTTTATTCAAACCTTTCAAACAGTTGCGATACAAACATGGATATAGAAAAGAGTTATTAACCAATAAATATGAAATGTAGAAATAAATACATTTCTTTTAAATGTGTTTTCAGAACAATCCATGTTTACAAAGTATGTGCTCGAATCCTCCTCGCGGCAAATCCTGCTATACATGCACAATCATTTAAAACAAACAAAATGGGTGAGTATAAAGATATACTCAGTAAGTGCAACCCAATTTAAGTTTAAATGAAGTGTAGAGGTCCAGTAAGCACTTGTGTGCTGATGAAC
>CANYCX015565033.1:0-10756 GCA_948193385.1 Breynia disticha f. nivosa | reverse complement strand
ACATTTTCCGTTGAAGAATAAAGAACCACCAGCCGATCATTTGGCTCGCCGGTCCAGCCACATTCTCTGTCAAATTTCGATGGAAATTTTCGTCGAAATTAAACGAAAAACTCCGGTAAGTTGTCCAGCAAGATTTTTCGTTGAATGTCGATGGAAACTATTTTCCGTCAAAAGTTGAGAGAAAGTTCATTTTCAACTAGAATTTTTCACTAGCCGTTGTCCAACAAAATTTGACGGATTTTTTTTATTCCCTCAATTTTCGACAAAAAAACTGTTTATTAATATAATTTGGTGCAAATATATATTAATAAATAGTGGCGACAGAACCACGACCTGTAGTTAACTATATAAAATTTAGGATACAACAATTTTGAGCTATTACTATTTTATTACCTCTAGGATTTATTAAAATTTCAGCGAATAAGTCTCTTAATTTCGTCATTAGCTTAATTAATAATAATTATGAATTGAAAAGTGCAATAGGCAAACTGAATCTTGTAACGAATGTTTACATAGCACAGTTTCAACATTTCTGAAACTGTGTTTTTAGAGAAAATTGTTTTTTGTGTAGTAAAGCTAACTATGGTAGACAACAAAATACAATTTTGAATCATAGCCGTAATAAGAATTAATTAATGTACCGTTAATCAAAATATCAAATGAACGAGAAATTTTTATTCTTGATTTTAAAACTGGAAATAATCTTAATAATGTTATCAAGGCCCATTGAGCCAACACAAAGCACCTCCCCATTTAATGCAGGATTAATTACAAGATATTCACTTTTTTATTGCATAATTTTTTTTATTTTTAATTTTCATGCGGGTTTTTTAATTGTATTAAGTGTGTTTTTGTTATAATTTATATGTTTATGATCCTTATATGATTGGTTTTCACTTGACCTATATTTACATGCCCCAAACCAACGTCCATCATCATATCTGTTAAAACTCAACCTCCAAATTGAAGAAATTAATGTTCTTTCTTACATATAAACAACTTCTATACCATAACAACATCACTACAAAACTTGTTTTTAGCCTCTTGAAGCTGCTCCTTAATCTGGATTTTTGTTATAACATTACCTTCCATGGTGAAAACATTATAAGACTTTTTTTCTATGTGGAATATTCAAGGAAAAAGTTGCTCTTTTCAATGGGAGATGAAACAATGATGAACCAATATGTTGTATGTGGATTTTGTGACTTACTTGCACAGATCAATTGAGGACAGAGGGACTTTGGTGAGGAAAAGAAGGACGGTGATAAGGGGAACATAAGAAAAAAAGAGGAATAAATAATGCAGTAATGGTGTTCGGCAATCTGTGAAGAAAAGAAAATTGAAGAAAAGGACGGAAGATGAGAGAATGGTGTTAGGAAATGGAGAAGAGAAACAAAAAAAAAACAGAAATGAGAGATGGAAGGAGAGAAAAAAGAAAGTGGATAAGTATGAGAGGTGAACAGAATTGTAAAGAATGAAAAAAAGTTATTTTTATTTTGTTTGTAATTAAAAGTTACAATGAAGGTAGGTATATATGTAATCCCAACAGTGTTATAAGTTCCGTTGATCTGGGCCATCCAGTGATTTGAACCAAAAACTGAGTTATGGATATCATTGGGTTACTGGTTAAACTAAACAAATAATAAATACATAATTAAAAACAATTATTATATACGTCAAGATAAGATAAAATAATTATTTTAGACAATCAAATAGGAAAGTGTTGTCGAACTCGAACCGGCCAAATCAACAGTTGTTAACAAGTTTATGTAGTTTCGATGTCAATTCGGATGGGTTTTCAGTCTAATCACCCTGGTTCGAATTTTAAAACACTAGTGAAAAATGTTAAATTCCTTTAAATGGACGGAGACAAACGACTCAGAAGTCGAATCCGAATTTTTCATGCAAGTTTTTCACTGACTTATCACTAAACTATTTATTTTATTAGAATAAAAAAATAAATTTATTGCAACACCACCAATTACTATTAGTAAGATATCATTCATCTAAAATTCCATTCTTGAAACAATAAATTTGAGCTGATTAAAAACAATAAATATGGAATATTCAAAATGCCATTCACAGTTGCTGAGAATAAGTTCTGATCAGTTCCTTCACTTAATCCCATATATTAGCTCCTTAAAGAAATCTAGAAACGACATGGCATTCCCATGTGCATCTCTGCAACAAAAACTCTTATTTTGAGCCTTCTCGTAACTATATAGACAGACATTAACAATCTAATTGTTAATGAAGTTGAAACAAAAAACTACCCAACTCATATCCTTTAATGAGGACAAACCCTAGCCAGTAAACTCTCTTGCACACGTTTGCCTTGTAAGTACTCTCTAACTCTAGCTCGTGAAAACCAAGAAACAATCTCAGTTTCCTCCTATAGTCTCATCTCTCTCTCTATCTCTCACATACACACTTCTTGTACATATCCTATCACTTTTCTTAGCATGCATTGTACTAGACAAAACACCACATGAAAAACCAAGACACCTCAAAAGGTTATGGATTAAATATCATAAATTCTTTGCCTTTCATGGGCATTAATGTTAGAAATGTATTCTACATCAAAAAAAAACATAAAGAATGTTAAATGATTTATAATAATGTGATTTGTAAACCTTATACAAGTCAATTAATTTTGTATCGAGAGTTTTCTTAACGTTTATAAATTTATACATTTACTAACTATTAAGATAATTCTTTGTGTTTTTCTTGTGCTTTCTGTAATTTTGATTTAGTGGTGTTTGTTTTAATAGATATCTTAAGATATCAGTATCTGGTTTCTCTCTTGTGTTGTTATGTACGAACAAAATACATGGATGTCACCTTAAAAAAGTTGACTTTCCTATTTTATCATCTTAGTTATTTTTATTCCTATTTTACCATACTTATTCTTATTTTGACACCTCAGTTAAACTTATTTCTATTTTTCCACCTCAACTATAATATATATTTTTTATATTCTGGTATTAATGGAAATAAAATCATATTAGGTGACATTATAGACAAATATTTTCAAACATGACATATATGGAAAGATGATACATAGATTTTGGCAAATATATAAATTGACCGTTATGTACCTGTCTATATATATTGTATTCAAAGTTATAACTTATCAATAATTAGAGAAAAAAATATATGATAATATCAGCATTTGATATCTAATTCTATTCTTATATTTATTATAATTCAATTTCTATCTATATAAAAAATTTATTTCTTTGTAATATTTATCTCTATGTAATATTTAATTAAAAAATACATATTTTTTTCATTCTCTTCATATTATTTACAATAAAAACATATTTTTTTCTCAATTCTTTTTCTTATTTATTATCATGGCCCCATGAACTTTTACAATTACATGAGGTTGGGTATTTAGGTCGAACACTCAATTATTTCTTCTATAATTCTCAATACTATTAATAGAGATCGAGAAATCAAGTATGAACCTACCTAGGGTTAGGGTGTTATAGGCCATTTATACTCTGTCCGATCTCTATCTTTTTCTTTAATCGGTTTCATAATTCTTTCGGAATATGACACGAACTGATCATTTATAGATATAATGCAGATAAAATATTATATACTCAGATAAGAAAGAAACAAGAGATGCGTAGTAGAGAGCGCCTTTGAATCATGATGCGATAATATTCTCTTTGGCCTGAAAATATTATTCAAATGCAACAGCAATTTAAAAATAGTAATTGAAATGAGTGATTCCCGGAGTTGGTAGCTGAATTTGGAAGGATTAGGGAAGAGAGATGAGAAAAGTGGAAGAAGAGAACACGAGCGAATGGAGTTATGTGGAGAGGGCAAAGATGTTGAAACTGCAACAGTTCTGATGATGATGGTAATAATTACAAGAGAAAAGGGAATCCATGTACTGATGTATCTGACTTGTCTGTGCCGGAATAATCAACATTTATGTGTTTGTGGTTCATTTGGTTAAATTTTAGAAAAGGAATCAGACTATCTTATGAATCAAAGGTAGGAAATTTTAAATAGATTTGACGATTAAGTAGATTAAAAGTAGATTAAAATTTGTATGTTTCTTTTAGCGTCGCTACAGACGCATGGATCAAACCTGTACTCTTAATGTGCTCTTTAACTCTTTTCACCGCTAAACTCACAGATGAATGATTCGTAGATTAGCTGATGGTATAATAATGTGATAGAATGTCAGTGAACTGAATGGGAAAATGTGCTTTTCTATGCTCGCTCTCTCTCTCGACAATATTCATGCAGTTTTCGTTGCTTTCTTTGCCCTTGAAGCCCTATTTGTTCCTACTCTAAAGTCTTAGCTAAAATTCTCCCATCACAGCACAGAATTAATAATTAATATGACGTTAGATCATTGTGAACAAAAAGTCCATAAAGTTAGATTCGATTATCGTGGATTGACCTTTATTCAACTCGTAAATTCTACCTGCTGTGGACTGGAGAGATAATCATCATACCCTTTAACTTATAATTATGTTCCTAATGTCACTGTAACATCAAAATCTTAAGACTGATATTAGATGTATGCATTGTCAATTCTATCGTCGAAGCATCAATCTGTTGCAACAAAAAGAACTCTACTAAGTACAATAAATACTGAAACATCTCTTTTGGGGTTCTTAAAAGAACTAAAAAAATACTGAAAATATTGTTGTAGATTAACAATGAAGTGGCTCTTTCGTTCTCACACACTAATAATCATTCCAACCCTTTATAGTTTTTAGGTCACAAATATATTAGATCAACCTCAAGTTTCCAACCTCCTTAACAAAGAAATAGTATATACATTCTTTTCGAAATTATTTCACATAGATTGAATTCAATGATGAAGATAACTATGTTGTTAAGATGTCCTCACAAAATACAACTCTAAGTGTATTATAACTCTAGTTGCTCATGTATTTTAGTTTGTGTGCTTCACTTGGTAGTTCATATCAGCTAGGAAACTTTGTGTATTTTCAAAGTGAAGGAAAAACCAACTTGAGTGATAACTCTTATATGGTATCAGAGTTCAAAATCTAATAACCAACGATCTCTGCATCATAGATTATAATACACTTAATTAAGAGTTGTATTTTGTGAGGACTCCTAATTAACACATGTATCTTTACAATTATGGAGTTTTATAACTATGGTATTTATCGTTAGGATAATTAATACAATTATTACCACAGAAAAAAGTCAAGAGTGCTTTAATTTTTTCAGCAATACCTAATCAAAAAGTTATTAGTTTAATTAATTAAGGTTTGAGAGCTTATAATTAATGGTGATAGCCTCGAGTAGGAAAACAAAGGGAAGAGGTTTCCCTACTTTTCTGAAACGCCTGATTTCAATTACAAGATTATGCATATATGATGAAAATTTTAGTTAAGTTATTGCTTGAACACCAGTCAAAAAAATTTATTGTTTGAAAACAAAAAATGGAAAGAAGAAACAAAAATCTTCTTTTTCTTTTAATTGGTTAAATTGGAAAATAAATAAAAGCTACAAAATGGAAGACAAAAATGGGGGAGGCATTGAGATTTTCGGTATCTGTGTAATCCTTTTACTTGCTATGGTAAATTTCAACGCAAATTTTGAGTAGTAATCGAAAGATACAAAACTTAACATGTCATGTATTGCACCAGTATTTACACAAACTACAAATATACTTTTTCATGCTTCGTTTTGTCATATTTTTTGTTTGTTTTTGTTACATGCACTCTGCAATTCATAAGGCTCATCAAAGGTAGCCTGAATCAAAGAAATCAAGGACTGGAAACCTCAAAATCAGGGGAAATGGGGGAATTTAATCAAGCAACACAATTAAAACACTTGAATGTATGGAGATTCTGCAAATTACTTTACCTTAGGCCTTTCGGTACCAAGCCTGAGTTCAAGATCCAGTTCCTCTACAGAGCAAGGGCTTATTTCCATTCTTCTTTTCTTGCATCCTACAATGCTCTCTTCTTCTTCTTCTTCTTCTTCAGCATCTGGCAAAGGAGGCCGATTTCTTCGAAGCACCATGAACAAACTTGCGGATAAGTTTTCGGTATTTTCGACACAATCTACCTTATTACTCCTACAACCCAATTCTAGAATTCTTGTAGTACTTCTTTCTCCTTCTTTTGTGTGATCTGACACCATGTTTGACTCCTCTAGAGACGAGGATCTTGGGGATGATCTCTTGTTATTTTGTCGTTCCTCGAAAGTATTG
The DNA here is from genome assembly GCA_948193385.1 of Breynia disticha f. nivosa. Lineage (NCBI taxonomy): Eukaryota > Viridiplantae > Streptophyta > Magnoliopsida > Malpighiales > Phyllanthaceae > Breynia > Breynia disticha. Next base: position 4,539 of record CANYCX015565033.1, on the reverse strand, counting down.
CTAGAAGAAGAGAAGTTGGGGAACAAGGTCTTCTGACAATAATTCTCTTGATGAGTAGATGTTTTTAATGATGGAGAAGTAACATTTGAAGGATCACAGCTAGGGTTAGGGTTAGAAACAAGAGTAGTACAATTCTGAGGTGGGAAATGGAACTCCAAAGAGTTATTATAAGCAAGATTTTGATTTTGATCATGGTGGTGGTCATCATGATGCTGTGGATTGATAAGGATTTCATTATAAGGAAGAATAGTTGGTGAAGATTGCTTCAATCTTGCTCTATCCCTTCTGTGAACATTCATGTGACCTCCTAAAGCTTGAGCAGACCGAAATTCTCTCCTACAAAAACTGCAAGAATAAGATCTTGGAGGCCATATACACCCTCCAAGATGGCCACTTGCATCTTCAGCAAAAGCTTGTTCTTCCCATGACGAATCATTATACGAAGAAGAGCTGTTGTACGAGGATTGAACAAGCGGGTTGAAATCACGTTTTCGCTTAGTCCACGTCCAGTACTGAGCTTGCTCCATAGAAACTAGGCAGAGAAGGGTCACAGAAAGTTGTTTTGGAAGGTGAAGTGGTGGGTTCTCTAAGTTGGCTGTCTTCTAGCCAGCTTTTTTTGGGGTTTTCTGGTTGGTTTCAAAATTCCAAGTGCAGACCAAAGTGGACTGTATTTTTATTTATATACAATTTTTTATTTCATATTTTAGTGAAGAAGGAGCTGATTAAACAGTGAATGATCACTGATATGTGGGTCCTTATAGTCTTACTTGTCCGGTTTATGAGTGCTCGGTGACAAACTAAGATCATCTCTGACTGAAGTAATCTCCAGCAAAGCTGCTTCGAAAGTGCACTGATTTATGGATTTCGTATCGTTTATTGATGAACAGAACTTGTCTATATTAGCCCATCGACCTGCATATTATTAATGTTCTTATGAATTTCTACAAATAATTCAATCATTCAATTGTTTTAGATATGAAATGACAAACTTAAATCAATACATACTGTACTAAAACCAGTGAATTACCTTTTTTAACAGTTCAATTTGCGTAGTTTTAACAGGTTTTTCTTTATTGGTAAGTGAAGTAAGAACACAAATCATCGAATTAGTGATCGGTTAATAATCCTACTAAGTTACTCACTGTAACCAAATTAATATTATTATAACCAATACTGTTAAATGAGTTTCAGTTATCTTGTTGAATCATGTGTCTCAATTATATATCACGATCAGCTAGTCCGAGTACCGTATGATCAGTAGGGAAGACATTCCTAACCAGTAGCCATTAAGCAAAATCTTCAGAATAATGTAAACTTAAATGCAGTAACCGTGTAAGCAGTTTTTTAAGACCCGACTCGATCAACTGAAATCCAGACCGAAAATCGGGTCATCATGCCACTAGTTCAACAAGAGGGCACTCATCGAACAAATAAATAATGATTACATAAAAATAACTATTAAATATTACTAAAATTATGTAAACCAATATGATCAGTCGGATTTTTGTTTCTAATGACTCACTTAACAAATTTTATCAGATTTTATGTATATTCGGTCTTTAAATTAAATTCGGACCAGTTTAACCCTCTCAAACCACAGTTGCCTACAATTATTAGAAGGCAGTTCCAGCCATGCCCGACTGCCAAATGCATTAGAAACAGCACTGTCACATGCCATTCACAGCACTCACATCACATGTTTCTTCGTTGCCACATCTACGTTAAATATATGCTTCCATTTTTGGGTTTAGGGTTTAGCTGCAAAAGTATGAATTTATGGTTTTTTTTTTCTGGAAGTTCGTCTATATATATTTAGATTTGCCAGAGGGATAACCGATTTGGAGCCTGACATGCGAAGGAATCAAATAAGACGTCTGGGATAAAACTTTTCACTGGTCAAGTTATTTAAATACATTTTAATTAATAAAAATCATTATTTTGTTTATTAAAATTCTATATTTATCTTTAAAAAAATTAGTGGCAGAATGGATGTTAAAGTAGTGTCTATATATATGGTCGGTAAATTTGTGACCACAACTATATGGTCGCTAAAACTAAGGCTCATATAAAAAATACATTTAGAGATTACGTGATTGTTAAAAAGTAACGCTTATGTGAAATTGAATTAACGACCATATCTAAACCAAAAAACTGCATTTAACAACTACTTTTGTGGACGCTAATTACGTTCAATTGTTTAGTACTTATTTATTAAAATAAGTTTAAAATTGAAAATAAGTTTAAAAGAATATTTCTAGATCATGCATCTTTCATTAAGGATGTAATATGCCAAACACTACTAAATTTGCTTATTTGTTAAGAACTAAGCTAAAAACCTTTGAGCACTCAGAGTTATATATTGATTGATATCTAGATATAGTTTTTCATCTATTTATGGCATTTAATTTGTATTTATCAAATTTTCTCCCTTCCTTAATGATGTATGATAATATGTATCAAACAATTGGAGTAATGGGATTTTCTCTTTTTGCTCGTTAAAATTTGCATATCTAAGAAAAAAAAGGGAGCCAAAGAGATTTTACGAACGATATACTCTCTTCGTCTCACAAAAATAGACATTTCTCTATTTTTAAGAAGATGATAGTTGTATTAATTAAAGTTGGTTAAATTATGTGATGTTCTTATTATGCCCTTAAAAAAATTTTGTTGGAAAACACTCTACTGAAAAGCTTGTTCCATAAAATTATAGTAAAAATATTAATATGTTTATTATAAATGAGCTTAAAAAAGTAAGTATATCTATATAATGAAATACATATAAAAGTGTATCTATTTTTAATGAACGGAAAGAGTATAAATTTACTTAGAAAAAAAAAATCCTCAGTAGGATGGCCGAAGGGTTTTAGACAAAATTGTTTTCTTTCCATCATGTAACTAAGTTAGAATGTCACCAGATTTTATTTAAATTTTTCTGACACCATGGATCTTCAATACTTATACACCTTTTCAATTTGGAATTCTTTCTGAAAATAAACAGAATTCATTACATTAATCATACGTTGTTCAATTATATTTATGAAAAACATTGTTGTGCAACGGCTACTTAATTAAATTATTAAAGTTTTCTTAAGGCAAATGTACAAAATGGATGGGATCAGATCATTTCTTCTTCTAAGATCCAATAAAAAGGCAACTGCATGCACTGCAGGCCATCAAATAAGACGAAGACCAGCGACTTCTCAGTTGTTATTAAGATCTTAAAATTGTTTGATTAGTGGAACAGTCAAATCATATTATACATGCAAATGATTCTACAATTTTCCAGGGATATTAGGTCAATTTTTAAAAACTGAGGGACTGGGAGGGATAAAAATTCAAACCTAAGAGATCGCCAAGAACTTGCCCTAGTTTTATTGGCACAATGGTAGAAGCATTCTGATGATTTTCTTGGTTCAAACTTTACCAACATTGGAAGATGATATTAATGTTATTTTAAATTGACTGTTATACGAATTGTTGAAAATTAAAGATCCGCTCATGACCTAATGTGTGACCAATGACCTAATTATTTTGTTAAATTAACACTAAAAGAATAATTAGTTAAATTTATGTCGGGGCATTCGGTCGGTTCGGTTTGAGCCGAACCGAAATACTAATAAACCGAATAAACAAAAGTCTTTATGTAAATCGAACAAATTGAACCGAATTTTAGTTCGGTCGGTTTGTTCGGTTCATTCGGTTTAACCAAAATAATTTCCTTTCTTTTATTTTTTGAATTTTTTTAATTATTTTAAAGTATTTAGTTATTTTTTTAATTAATTATAACTTATCTATTTTATTTCAAGCCTAGATTAATATTGAACTCAAATTCAAATAAAAATTTCAATTAATAATTCAAACAAATAAATTAACATGTTTAAAAAATATTTTTATTTTTATTTTTTTTGAAAAATTCGGTTTGATCGGTTTATTCGGTTTTTAAAAATAAAAACCGAAATTGAACCGAATAAACCAAATAAACCGAATTAAATCGAACTGAAAAATCAAATTCACTTCGGTTCGGTTCAGTTCAGTTATGCTCACCCCTAATTAGACATTTATTGACAAAATTGGAACAGAAAAATATCTACAACCGAGAGAAATCTTGTACTCCAGTATAGATAAGGAAGTGAATTTTTTTATCTCGACTTGTGTGTAAAGAGGAATATTTAAATATTAGAGACAACATTATTTTCATTTTGTGTAAAACTTAAAGAGAACAATTGGTTTCATAATTATTATGAGATGAGGAAGAAATGATTTAATTTATTGATAATGGGAGTACACAAATACATGTGCTTATATAGCACTTCAGTACAGCATATTCTCGTTGTTGGTAAGGGAATATCTGTTCTGTTATGCACATGGAGCACTACTTTATTGCCTGCTATGACAGGTTTATTATAACAAACTTTTACCTGGAAGGTCTCAAATACCCTCGTAGCATTCATTTCTCAACACTCCCCCTCAAGAAGAGACTTCTGAAGTATGAATGTTCAGAAGACTCATCTTGCTCATCAATGACTTAAAAGTTGGTGC
>CANYCX015563741.1:0-17795 GCA_948193385.1 Breynia disticha f. nivosa | reverse complement strand
TGTGGATTTATTATTTGTGGTTGGAGCAAGTAGTGATCTAGTGGATTATTGGATTTGGATATATGATTATGGTTGGAAATTTGGAATGTGACTTGTGAAAATTGGATTTTGACTTGTAATTTTCTGAATTTATTTGTGTTTTCACTTGACGTCCTTAAAATTGACAAGTGTGAGAGGCTCGAGAGACTTCCATTCCGTGCTTGGCTGAGTTTCTTTGAAGGTCAAATATTTATTCAAAATTGTGGTGGGATTCACTCCATTGGGACGATCGAAATCACAAGCAAGTTTACGAGAAATATATCCCAAAGCCATATATTTTCTAGAAATGGAAATAGTGTATGGATCTGACGTTGAAACTATAATTGGTCTTTATGGACGCTTTTTCTGTTTCCGAAACGAAATTGTGGTTAGTTTTTCATATTGTTGAAGTTTTTGTGGTTAATTACCCAAAGAGAGATTGTTTTATCTTGTTTTATTTCAAAATGCTCTTATAATTGAGTTTCTCTAATCCAGTTTTTGTTTTTTGAATTTTGGAGAATTCCTTTTTGAAGTTTCTGAAGTATCATTTCGAATTAAAAAGGAATGGAGAAGACGAGTGGATTCAAGCTACGCCAAACTCTCATTGTTATGTACTTTGTTCACTCTTCATTTAATTCCATCTTTTTTTTGCTGAATTCTTGGTTTGAGGTCGTTTCATGATGTAAGACAAATTGTAAGTGCTCTCAGCTATGCAAAGGTAACTATTTCGATCTTTGTCTTTTTTATAGATAGTGCATTCAATTTTAGCACTTGTTTAGCATTAATCATAACAATGAAATATCCTTAGTAAATTTTTGGATATGATTATGTTTAATTGGTTCTTTAAGATGGAAGTTGAGCTATAGTGGTTCTTGTTCTCTGTTTTCGTTTTGGGTTTGAATCCATTTTCACAAACATTTTATCTAATGATAGAAAAAGAGATTGCTGTAAAAAGTATTAGCATATTAGAGGATTTAAATTATTAATTAAGAAAGGAATAATTCATTTGAAAAACTAGAAACTGAAGCCACAGGGTATCAAAATATCTTTTGAAAAAGTTCAAAATTGAATTAAAATGGATTACTGTACTTATGACTGTTGTTGAATTAGCTTGATTGTCTTTCTTCTGCAGTTATGCTCATTGCCATCTTATTATCACTAGAATGTCATTTGCTTAGTGAACATGGCGTGTTAAAAAATTTACATTAGTGATTGTCTTTGTCTTTTTTGCTTATATGCACTTACTTTATGTTGTATTCCATTTATTTTGGTTCGGCAATATTTTAGAGACTAGAAAAATGTTACTCTAGATTGCAAAGCTGAATGCAACCTCAAACCTCTCTCGTATTTTTTCTGATTGTCGGTGTAACAACTACCACGTCGTTGCTGTTACCGTCGTACAACTCTGTGTCATTGCCTACTACACTAGACTTGGCGCCCCCACTGAAAAATAATCCTGGGTCCGTCCCTGCTCCGAATTATCTCATGGCAACTTCATAATGCGAGGAACAAGCGGATCATTGAGATTTAGTTACGACCTTTGAACCTTGGTGTTAAGAACATCTTCAACCTACAACAAATTGGTGTGAGAAGAGATGTTTTAATGTAAAGGGAGGGGTCACTTACCGTAAACTTAGGGGTGCTGTAATTTTGCATAGCCTTAACAAATGTTTTTTTTATTTTTTATTATTTTATTTTTCATTAAACAATTTTTTTAATTTTAAATATTAATTAAATTAATAATATAATTTTTTAAATTAATTTTAATATAAAAAATAAATATTATTAAAATAAATATTGTAAAATTATTTTTATTTGAATATAATTAATATAATAATAAAATTAAGCTTTTTTTTGCTTGAATAAAAACTTGAATGCTTGGGTCGCTAATTATTGTCAAATCTTACATCAAAATCCTATCTTATTCTCTTTGTTTTTTCTTAGTCATACTTTATTTTCTAAGCCCAGATAACGATTGTAGAATTATGTAGAAAAGATGTGGAACGTGATTTCGGAGTCTTATAGTCTCGTTTTGCTATTATATTTGGTCCAACTCGGTTTGGAGAAAAAAACAATATATACATGACATTATCTGTGCTTGCATAATTATGCATGACATGATTTTTGAGGATGAACACAACATTCACCCTTAATAATAGAACCGCGTGAAATAATAACTCCACCAATTGAAGTCATTCAAAATACAAATGTTCGATTTCAAGAGTTCATATCTCGACATAGAAAAATCAGAGATAGAAAAGTTCACTATGCATTACGAAATGCATTAATTGAACATTTATGGGGCATCATAGAAATGTTGAGGAGTAAGAGTGAAAGAAGTGAGATGTTCGTTTTTAATTAATATTTGCATTTTTAAATCATGGTAATGTTTGTTTTTTATTTTTGTAATGTTTTTTTTATTAATGTTTGTCTTTGCTTTTAATTATTGTAATATTTTTTAAAATTTTAATTTTAATGTAATGTTTTATTTTTTTTATGTAAATTCTTTAAAAATAATATTTTTATATATTAATATTTTATTGATATTTAAATTGTACTTTATATGTAAAATAATTATATTGATTAGTTGATTGTTAAATTAAATTAAAAAAATTAAATATGAATATATTTGAAATATTCTTTTTTGTGTTAAAAATAGAGTAAAACTTGTTGAAATAACATAGAATAAACACTATAATTCTTATATTTTTAAGTAAATCTAGTGTATTTTTAAGTGCCTAAGCACATTGCTTGCACAATCAAAGTTCAGTCCACTAAAGAGGCATCTTGAAGGAAAATCGAGAATTCTCGCAGCTGCCATGTGCGTAAAAAACCAGCGGCTCAAATGGAATGTATATGCCTTTGTGGACTTCTGGACGCTCTCAAATATCTCTTTACACTCAGCTTTGGTAGGCATTCCACACTGCCCTTGTACGTTTCATGGCCTCTATAAATATATTGCTAAAATAATTTACAGTTGTGATTTCAATTTCGGAACCGTTAGTTTGGACAGGTTCCGTTTTGATTTGTTCTTTTTCAAATATTATCTTCAATTTCCCTTTTTTTCTAATTATGTAATAAATATATTTTTAAAATAATTTAATTAAAAAATATGATGTTAACTTGATATTTTTATTAATTTACGCTCATTTATAGTGAAGGAGCATTGTGAATACATAAAAATTTAATGCAACAAATAAAAAAATTACAACTAACAACAATCAAACTAATCTAATCAATGGCGGGACTATGAGGTGTAATACAGTGGCCGGCCGGTGCTGGCCTTTTCATTTTCGGATGAAGATAATTATAGATTAAGAAGTTCTTAAGTGTGATCTACTGCTTAAGACCAACCACAAACACAAACATTTGATTCCAAGAAAATTGTCTTCATTTTTTTACCTTATTGAGTCTAATATGTTTCCACCTTTAGTGTAAATATGATGCTTAAATTCATTTTATATTAATTTTCGATTATTCACAATTATCATTTTTCACATGTGTACGTACGGGCGCACTATTCACAACCTCTCAAGTAATAAGTCTCAACTATATGTGCTTGTGGAAGCAAGCAAAGTAATTTTTTTTTACATCTTAACTGTAAATTCTAAGTGTGATTTATAGCTTAGTTAGGAGTCATAAATTAAGTATAATTTTAAGAATGTGTACAAAAATTAAGAAATATTATTAAAAAGCCGAAAGAAACTATATTTTTCCAATTTGATTTTGAAAAAACGAGAATATAAATGATGATTAACTCCAACAGAAATTTTAAGGGCATTTTAGAGAAAAAAAGGATAAAATTATATAATTAAACTTGTTTTAAAGCAACAATAGCATCAAAAGCTGATTGAAGCGGTTTGTTGGATTGGGGAACTTACTAGTTATTCGGCCCAATTTTATTATTTATACCATATTGTAAAGGAGCCGATATCAAATCGGTGTAAAATTAGTAAACCGGTCCGATTTGGTATTGGAAAAAATTAATTTTTTCAATTTAAATAATTTATGTAAGTATTTGTATTTATAGATATCACGTTCTGTTTCTCATCACATTGTCGAGCAGAGAAATTAAAAAGAAGAAACCAATTTTTTTTCGGACAAGCAGAAAACAAAGCAGCCATTCACAAATCACTGTTATACAAAACACACTCCAAGGTGATTTCAAAAAGAAAACACTCCAAGGTGCTATTACTTCTGTGATTTCACTTGTAATCATTATTTCTTCATCTTCATCATTTCTTCGAATTCTAGTATGCTTTTGTACTACATATGTTTGCACCTTGTTGATGAGATTAATTATTGTTTTAGACATTGCTTCGAAATTTCACAATGTTTTTATTGTTATGCTGACATATTATTATCGACCCATTTCTCGTTTTGTGATTGTAAGTTGAATTATATGGAAATTTTAGGGTCTGGCTGAATTTTTATGAGATTTTTGGTTCATTTGAGTGTAAAATTGTGTTCTTTTTGTGAACTGAACCCCTGCAATGTCATGTAGAGGAAGGAAAAGTAATAGAACAATCATTAATGCTAATAGGTGGCATGTTATAGATGAAGCTTATTAATGAAGAGTTGTCATATCTTGACCTTTAAAGAAGATCCCCTATATGCCAGAATGTGTTCATGATCGATTATGGTAAAGGAACTTGATATTACCATGATATGTCAAGAAATGGAAGATTCATCTTTTCACCGTCGTCTCTTCCTTAATAGAACTTTGTTTTAGAAATAATAGCTTGGCATAAACTGGCAGTCGGAGTGTCCTTTAAAATACACACTATCGTGGTTTCACTACAAGCTAGGCTTCTCGGCATAATTCTGCCTCATTTGCATCATTCTCCATCAATCTTGTAAGATTGAGTTTTGATTGGAAAAGGTAGATGGTTAGTGGTTTTGTGGATTTTTAATTGTTTGATTAATTTCTACTTACTTAGAATTCCAATACTAGTTAGGCTTCTTGGCATAATTTTACTTCTTTGCAATGCCATTTAGAAGAAGGAAAAGTAATAGAACAATAATTCATTAATTCTTGATTTTCAGCTATCAGAGTATGATTTGATTATAGTCAATAGATGAATGTGATTGTTGCTTCACAAATCATCTTGGAGAGTTTTATTTTGTAAATTTGGATTTTTTTCTTAGTTGTAGTTAACTTACCTTGCTCTGCTGTGAATAGGAGTTATGTGAGCATAATGTAGAAATTAAGGGAGTTAATAATGGGAAGAAATAGAATTTACATTTTAGGGGCTTCACTTCTTGCAGGAAACATTTCAATTGGATGGATTGTGTTACAGCAGTGTGTGATGTATATTTTGTTCTAGAATCGAAGGGCTGAATTGTTGAATTGATAATTTGGTTTGTGATAGCATGAACAACGGTGAGCAGATAAGGTTGAATGGAGAAGCTGAAGAAGATGATGAGGATGTAGATGCCGATGGACTTGAAGCATGGGAGAGAGCATACACAGATGAGAGGTCTTGGGAGGCTCTGCAAGAGGATGAGTCTGGACTCCTTCGTCCTATTGACAACAGTGCCATCTTTCATGCTCAATATCGCCGGCGGCTTCGTTCTCTTGCTTCTACTGCAACAAATGCCCGTATTCAAAAGGGCCTGATTCGCTTTCTCTACATTGTTGTTGATCTCTCTCGGGTGTGGTTTCTAAGTTCAGCTCCCTAAATGAACATGAAATATTTACGATTTTTATAATTAGCCTAGCAGCTTAACTATCATTTTTGAATTCTGGGGTAATAAGGAAGATAGTAGTAAATTTAGTCTGTCATGAATAGTTTGCCAAAGGGGTTTATCAGAATTAGATTTTCCTCATGTTGTCCAACTTTACTAAGAATAGTTTGAATAAGACATTGATTCTGTTGGTTTTTGATGGTATTTCTCTTCATAATTACTTTTCTTGTGTGCACTTGAAAATTTCTTGTCTTTGTCTGAAAGTTATTACTTGCTTAGGGAGATGTAGATATAAAAGCTGGTGCTTCCATTTTCCCATTGGCTTCCTCTTTAGACATGAAAATGTTTTTTTTTTCAATGTTTTAGGCAGCTGGAGCAATGGATTTTCGGCCTAGCCGAATGGTTGTTATTGCAAAGCATGTTGAGACATTTATCAGGGAGTATTTCGATCAGAGTCCACTTAGTCAAATTGCCCTTGTGACTATAAAAGATGGGGTTGCACAATCCTTAACGGAACTTGGTGGAAGTCCTGAATCCCATATTAGAGCTTTGATGGGGAAATTGGAATGCTCAGGTGATTCCTCGCTTCAAAATGCCTTGGAGCTTTGTCAAGGATATCTCAACGACATTCCATCATATGGACATCGGGAAATTTTAATCCTGTATTCAGCCCTTAGTACGTGTGATCCTGGAGATATAATGGAGACTGTCCAGAAATGTAAGAAGTCTAAAATTAGGTGCTCAGTTATTGGGCTTTCAGCAGAAATGTTCATATGTAAACATCTCTGCCAAGAAACTGGTGGTCTGTACTCTGTTGCAATGGATGAGGTAAGCTCTAATAGCTAGCTAATGGTCTATTAAATTTCCATGTTGTTTCTAGTCGGTCTGATGTGAACTTATGTTCTTTCCTGGAATAACTTGTTCAAAATTTTTTACTCTCTTTATTTTGGAAGCTTATAATGACTGATCGGTTGCCTTCCTAAACTAAATGCTTCAAGTAATTTATCCTAGAGTCAGACTTCTCGCTCATTCTTCCATTTGGCTTGTTTTACTAGGGTTTCTTTATAACTTTTTAGATTTTGCATAAATATTTTAACTGCATCTTGTTCATGTAGGGACACTTGAAGGAGCTAATATTGGAACATGCCCCTCCACCTCCAGCAATAGCAGAGTTTGCAATTGCCAACTTGATTAAGATGGGCTTCCCGCAAAGAGCAGCTGAAAGTTCTATTGCTATTTGTTCCTGTCACAAAGAAGCTAAGATTGGCGAGGGATATATTTGTCCTAGATGCAAGGCACGTGTATGCGAACTTCCAACAGAATGCCACATCTGTGGGTTGACTCTTGTTTCTTCTCCCCATTTAGCAAGATCATATCATCATCTCTTCCCAATAGCACCCTTTGATGAGATCTCTTCACGTCAAATTGAACAGAAGAAATTGGAGAAGGTTTGTTTTGGCTGTCAAGAAAACCTCAATCCTGGTGAGTTACTTAGGATGTAGAGCTATCTCGGTTGTCCTCTCTCGATCTCTTTCTTTCTTAGGCTTTTTGATTTTTGTATCTGGTAGATAAGTAGAAATATATTGTAGATTGGTAGACTGTATAATAAAAGAAATGGAAAGTCTTTATAACTAAAGTGTGGATGATTAGTAAACTGACGATAGATGCACCTTCAACAAACGCTGGATAGTCTTTGCTGTGTTTTAATAATTCATGTTCTCCTGATGTTCTACAGGTAGTAGACAAACTATTTGTGTTACTTGCCCAAAATGCAATCATGTCTTTTGCCTGGACTGTGACATCTACATACATGAGAGTCTACACAACTGCCCTGGCTGTGAGAGCTTCAGACATTCATAGTCAGTAACTAATTGATCAACTGTTGGCAAAATATGATTTAATGATGTCTACTTTGCCGGGACATTGCAACTCTTTGTGCCGATGATGGCTAGTCTTAAGTACTATGGATTGATTTTTTTGTAATTGATGGCTAGTCTTTTGGAATTTTGGCATTTGATCAAATCCAGTTCAATGCTTGTTTTATGTGTCAAAGAAATAAAGCTTTGGCATTTCATTCAGATGTTTTGATCCTTCTGTAAGAAAGTAGCCATGTTTCGTATTCTGTATGTAATCTTTTTCTTTTCTTTTGTGGGTGCATTTGGTTTTTTTTTTTTTTCAGATTATGGATTGGTATACAATAGTATCTAGCTTTACCATCGTATCTCACACCTTAATTTCCCTGAAAGTGATGTTGCTATTCTAATTTGATTTGTTTAGATATATTAACTGCTTGCTAGTTACAGCAACATTGGTGGACACAGAGAGTGACAGACAAAAACAGGGATTTCCACCTCGGAACCTTATCAAATAGCGTGGGAGACTCCAATTTCTCAAATGAGCCTGCTTCTGACCCCTCTATCTTCCCCTCTGTACGCGTTTGTATATCTCTCTCACACATTTAATGTCGGCATTAAACCAAACCACTGATTTTTTATTTTTTATTTTTTGAATTGCAGATTCGAAAAATCATTCTTGAAGATATTCCCGGGATTGATATCACATGGCTCATTTCTTCCTTTGTTTCCATCTTTAGTTGATTTGCCAAGTAAGCCTATTCTATATTTGGCTACCTTATTAACTACTCAGCATAATGATAGAGGGTTTCATGGAGCTTGCTTTTACTCATAATTCATGTTATTGTGTGAGGGAATTCTCAGCATGTAGCTGATAATTAAGGCGTACTGTTTCTCACTGGTTTAATTTGTGAAGATAATGTTATTAGGAAGAAGTAAAATGTTAATTTTCATGTGCTGTATAGGATGATCAACTGCTTCAAACAAAAGCTGAGACGAAGTGATGGCCTACTGATGGGTGAAACTAAAAAGCATGTTAATTTTGGTTGGGCTGAGCTGAACTGTATTTTAAGCCCTAACATTCATGATCTACCTACTGTTTAGCACTTGCAGTTATTTTACATGACTTGTTAATTTCAAACTTTGTGGTCATATTCCTTTGAACATGCTTGGTTGAGAAACCAGACAGTGTTTAATTACTATCTTGATGTACGTCTTTGCATAATTTTTTGCCTCTTTTATTCAGAAACCCATTACAGATAAGATTTGGAGAAGGTTATGACAGCCCAGCAAAGGTTTGCAAATCACCATTTTGTTAAGAAGAATGTTGGTCTTTCTTTTCTTTTCTTTTTTTCCCCTAGTAGTTGATATCAATATGATTGACTCGTCTATTTCCATTTTACTTTTTACAGATGGAGTTGGCATTGCAGATGTGTGGCCAATTTGGGAGCATGGTGGGGGTGGTGCATCTCATAAAGATGCTGCTTGTGAGCATTTTGAGAGTATATAATTGCTTCAATATAAAAACCTTTCATCTAGGTATATGCTGCAATGTTTATTCTATTTCTCATATAGTTTTCTTGGTTATCAGGAATTCAATAGAATCTTAAATCACAGTCGCTTTGCCGGAGGGAGTCGGGCATTGAATTCTGATGGCGAAATGTTTAGGAAATCATCAAAATAAAGGCTTCTATGTTTTGTCGTCATGGCTATAGCGAAATAGCTACGTATCATACAATGAGTAGGAAAATTTCATCTTGATATGTTGACTTAATTTTAAATGGTTACAATTCAGCTTTTATATGTAGGTTGTTCTATCTCGGATCTCAGATACAATGGTTTCTGGGCGTTTTTACTTAGGTTTATTGAATGAGCCTGCAATTTGTTCATTGATTCTATGACCATCACAGAGAGCAAATGCAGAATCCAGGAACAGTGAATATTCCCTTTTACTCTCTTGTTGAATTAATGAGATTTTTTGAATTCTGAACTGATACTTTATGTCATTAGGTGAAAAGAAATGGTAGTCCGTATATAATGAGAAAGCAGTGATGTATTAGGTAAGATATTTTGAAAGTAAGTCTCTCTACTTCCTCCGAAAATGTGGTGTAGAACTAATGAGAATGTGTGTTTAAGTTTTGTAAAACTTTCTATTTCTTCGTTTTCAAATTCCCAACAAGTGGTATCAGAACTAAAGTTCTAAGGGCTAGAGTCACCTATTACTTCTGGTTATCTCATTTGATGATTTTCTGTTCATGGTTTGAGTTTTTTTTGTTGTTTCTTTGGTTCAAGTTTCGTATGTTCGTGATCATGGTTATGTAATTTTTTGTTCATGTCTTTTTTAACCAACTCTAGTTTTGCTATATTTTTCAAATTCAGTCTCTTTTCCTTCTCATTAGATTGAAAAACATGTGTTCATTTTATGGTTGGTTATGTAATTTTTTGATCACCCACTCTCTTTTAATGAGACCAGCCTTGCTGGTTAAGAGGTTGAGCATGCCACTAGAATTTGGGTTCAACATAAATGATTCGAGATGGGGTTGGTCGCCCCTTTGTCGTGCATACTATTTTACCCGTTTTCTTTATGCATGTATTTTTCTGTAGCAACGCATTTCCTTGCAATATTTTTTATGCTATTTTTAAATCATCTATTTTCATCGGTAGTACCAAGAAACTAGTTCGATTGTTCGCGAGATGCGCGACGGTAATATATATTTGTAAATAGTTAAATTATCACATGTGAATATGTCGATAGATTTTACTATAGAGGTGAGAAAGTTAATATGGGGAAATTTTAAGATTTTATTGAAAATATTGTGGATAAATTTTCTTGTAAGAATGTAAATTAAAAAGTTATTTCTATAAAAAAAATTATTCAATGTCATGTATTCTTTATGCTAACTTATGAATATATTTTTATCATTTTACTTAGATTTAGCATTTTTTTTCTTTAAAAATAAATAAAAACAGAGAAGATAGAAAGTATTTATAAAAAGAAGCGGAAAATTAGGAGAATGACAAATTTTGAGTTTGCAATTGAAAAAATGCTCAGGTATGTTTGTTCATTTTTGTTTATGCCCGTTCAAGTTCATCAATTATATGAATGCCCGATTCTGAGTTTGCAATTGTAAAAATGTCCAAATATGCTTATACATATATGTTTAATGTTCATTGATGTTCATTATTGTTCATATTTTGAGAAAAAGAAAAGGTGTTATTTTTTTCATTTTATAAGCATGAAATCAGATATATATAATTGATGAACTACAATCTGACATAAACAAAAATGAACTGATATTCTTATAATTTCAAACTAAAAATGTCATTGTATACATCTATGCTTAGTGTTTATTGTTGTTCATTATTGTTAATCCCAAAAAAGAAAATTTGAAAAAATCCAAATTACTCGCCTTTCCATTTTCCTTTTCATCTGTAGATCGTTTTAGTTGAATCTAATTAGTTGTATGTTCATACATATATGTTTATTGTTATTCATTATTGTTCATTTTTCTTTCTTTTGAAAAACTCAAATCACCAAAATGCTGTCGTTTTTTGCTTTCCTCATCTTACAAACCATAGCTGTCATCTTCTTTCTCATCTATAAAACAACCATAGGACCACGATCACAAGCCACCACACTATTTTCTATCCACCATCCAAACCTTCACAATCACAAGCTTCGCTTGTAAAAATCACAACCACCAACTCACCAAGTTTTTTAAAATCCGACCAGTGTCGCATCGTCTTTGTCATCATCCTCATCATATCGTCTACGTCGTCTTCTTCGTTCCCGTCTTTTTCGTCTTCTTCAACATATGAGGGTTTTTAAAAAAACTAAGAAGAAATTAAAAAAAAAAAGAGGAGGAAATAAAGATGAGAAAGAAGGAAGAAGATGACTAATATAAAGAAGAAGAATATGGAAGTAAAAAAAGAAAAGGAGAAAGGACGTGAGATGAAAAAGGAAGAAGGAAGGAAGAAGGAAGGAAGAAGGAAGGAAGAAGGAAAAAAAAGATAGGAAGATAGAGTAGGCAAAATTATGAGAATTAGGGATTTAAGATGAAGTTGCAGGTCACGTGTCTTGGGTGGGCATTTTTAAAATTGTGAAACTTGTTTCCTGTAAAAACAAAAATGAATAAACATAGGTTGACATATTCATAATTAAAAACTCATTACTATATAAAATCTCTAATTATCTTAAAGAGAAAACATTGTTTATGCATGTATATTTTTTTAAAACCTTCTCATATGCATTCTGGGTGAATAAATCAAAATATTAGTTTTTAAGATGTAGTTACTACAGTAATTGAAAAGAGAACATTACCACTAAAATATGTTAACAGCTCTACACGTGGTGATAAAAAATACAGCTCTCAAGAATATTAGAAAAAATAGCATACCATAATAAATATTATAAAAAATATATTAAAATTGCAATGACATATATACTCACAAAAATAATTATTATAGAAATTTGACAATTATTTGCATAACTTTTAAGTTATGATTGAATTTATGTTAAATTAATATATAAAAGTGTGTTATCAATATATAATAGTTAAATAATATAATAATAATTAAAAAAATTAAATAATAACCTAATTATCACTTATGAAATAAATAATATTAAATAAACTAATGTGCATATTTTTATTAATAATCATTCTAAAAAGAATTAATGTATTAAAATTAATAAATTAGTAATTACTCTTGGTATAATTTTTGACCAAATAATCACTAACATATCATAAGTTATATAAAATATGAGATCTCGTAGAATGTTGGCATGACTTTCAATATAAAATATAATTGCATAAATATTCGTGATGTAAAATTAAAATTTAAATGATAATAAAATAAATTGTAAATAAACACATACCTAAATACATAGATATAATTTTCAATGCATTCTATTTGATCATTTTGTACTCAAATTGAATTTATTAGAATTTACAATAACAATTAATATGTCATTGATTAAATAAATAATAAAATTATCATTATATATATACCAAATTTAATGAATTATTAATAAATTTGTCAATTACTATGTCAATAATTTAATATTGTGAACATATAAAAGTGACTCATGTCAACTTTGGAGGAATTCAAAGAGCATTGTCCAAATCGTCTTAGCTTTTATATATTGTGCTACTTTCTGTTAACTTTGCTACATAAATAAGATTATAGCTAAAGAAAAGAACATATGGAACATGATTCAAGATTAAAGATTCTGAAATATTTACAGTGCCTGTAAGTGTAAATTGGATTCTTACTTGTTTAACAAACTAACAAATATGTTTGATATAGGGTGATAATCAGTAAACCATGATGAAGAACAATATACGTGGTCTGTGGTTATATGGGTTATAATCAGTAAACCATGATGAAGAACAATATACATCTGTGGTTATAGTATCAAGTATCTAAGGAGAAATTTTACCTTCTACACTAAAAGATGAAAAACATGTCATTACTCCATTAATCTGAGGAGAAAATGTAACTGGTGAGTTTGTGATTGAGTGACTGAAGTAGCTGGTGAAAAAGGAGTTGGCTGCTCAAACTCTGTTACTTTACATGGTATCACAGTGTTTTTCATAATCTTAATTCCCAGGGTAGCTCATCGTGAGTTCGTCACAGTTCATTACCTTGATTTTGTTTTAATCTTCTTTCTTCTCTCTCTTTTCTTTATAAATTTTTATGTTTTGTATTCTGTCTTCTTTCTTATCTCTACTTCTTCTTTTCTTCCTTAATATGACAACTCAACAAGTTAAACAACAATTTTCAACCTTTATTATATTCATCCAAGTGAATCGCCTATTCTATCATTTGTTACAAATTCGTTAGATTGAAAGAATTTTCACAAGTAGATGAGAGCTATGACAGAGTTGCTCTCAAAATGAAAAATAAAATACATTTTGTTGATGGAACGATTGTCCGCATTTTAGCGTTCCAACATTCATCTTTATGCCAACGCTTTGTTCCTCTTTTTTGAATTAATGGTTGAGGTGCTAAATTTTATCTAGAACTCATCTGAATAATTAGTCAGTAACTTCTTCTAACGTTAGCTTCCTATCAACTGAAACCTATTGATAGAACTAAACATACAGTATTTTATGTGAAGGAAACCACACGGCATTAAACTCTACAGGCATGGCTGCTTCCCACCACGAAGACAGACAAAGCCAACTTTGGCGCGGTGCGCCTGGCTGCGTGCTGGAACGCGAAAGCTTCAAGTAATAGCTGAACTTGCCTGTGCTAGCTTGAGAAGTGCACAAAAGAGCCTGTGCCAAGCTGACAGATGCCACATTCTGTAAGAATCAAATTAAGCACAACTACTTGCTTAACAAATCCAAGCCACAAAATTAAAAATGGCTGAATACATCCCTGAACTGGGATAATATTAGTGGGCTATAAAATGAAAGGCATGAAAGAAGTCTACGTGGCAAGATGGTATGTACATGTAAACAAATCAATATAAATCAAATGGGTCCAGCCATGAAATGCCAACTTCTAATTGGTCAAGTATTCTTAAGACAAACTTGGAGGTTGCTGTCTTAAGAATCCTCTCCTTCAAAGAAATTTATATGGTGATGTATTCATTGATTTCCTCCACTAAAATAACGCATGGTCACTAAGTAAATATCATCCATTTATTTAACTAAAAAGTTACAGAAAACAGGCACTAACCAGTTCTTACCGTGCCACAGGCAATGCTCAGGCTAAATGTAAATTGCTCTCTGATTCCCAGTCCGAGACATATCAAGCTCGAGTGCGGCTGTAGATCATGGATAGTTAGGCACCAAGGAGCTGAGAAACCAATTGGCAGAGTTTATGTGAAAGCATTGAAAGATGAAACTAATGGAGGAGGTGCAAGAAGCTCTCCAGGCCAGAGCTGGGACCCTGGCTTGGAAATTGAGGTCCCCTTTGAACAGAGGCCGGTATGTTTATTCTGATTCTGAAAACAGGCTAAAAAGATGACTGATTCATGAATCAAGCTATGCTTATATTTGCGAGCATTATTTATATCAAATTATACTTACAGTAGCTTAGTTCTGTTATAGGTCAATGAGTATTCTTCCCTAAAAGATGGACCGTTGTATTCTTGGGGCGATCTGGAACCTGGAGAATTATTTCTTCGCCTTGGAGGACTCTGGTTAATGACATTCACAGTTCTTGGCGTTCCAGTTGCAGCTGCAAGCTTCAATCCCTCAAAAGTAAGTCAAAAATGGAGAATTTCTCTACAAATAATGGCTAACTACTATGAAACAAACCTTTTAGAAACACACGAGAATAGACACTCAACACGACTTATTTTACGAAATTATGGGATAGAGTGCTCACCAATATTTTTCTGTTCACAACTCGCAGGAACCTTTACGCTTCGTGCTAGCTGCTAGTACAGGAACTCTTCTCATTGTGTCTTTAATAGTCTTGAGAATATATTTGGTACGTTATCATCTTCTTTCTTTCTAAATTGCAGACTTAGAAATGAGAATGGAATGAGTATAGTTCCGAAACCATCTCAGAAAAAGGAATACATGTTCATCATGTCAGATAGCTCAGTCTGGTAAAAGCAATAACTGTATTCCTGATTAATACTTGAGTATCAGCCATAACTGATCAACCATTTCAAAATTCTTTTTACTGTGAAAACAATTACATTATACTTTAAGCACAATGACAGTAGCAAACATGATAGTTTCACTATATCCATAGAATAGTCGGTCAATAAATACATTACGATCTGTTCCAAATGTGAAAGCTTTAAAATAATTGCAATATTCATGGAGCAGGGATGGAGTTATGTTGGAGATAGACTTCTATCAGCAGTAATACCATATGAAGAAAGCGGATGGTATGATGGACAAATGTGGGTAAAGCCACCAGAGGTCAGAATCTTCACGCATTCACAACAATATGTTTCAACGAAATTTTCTTTTGATTTTGATAATCTCAGAAAGGCTAGAACCCTTTTGAAAACGAATTATTAACAAACTGTTCAATGGTAGTGCCGTTCCTGCAAGAGCTTGCACAAAAGTGTTCACTGATTATGTATGCACTCCATATTGCAGGTCCTGGCTCGTGATAGACTACTGGGATCCTACAAGGTGTGTTTGCATGCAGTTAACACCGTTACTTTTTTCCGAAACTACCGATTGATATTTATGATGATACATATTGTGTCTCTAGGTTAAGCCAGTCGTCCAATTACTGAAACAAACACTAGTTGGAACAGGAGCATTGCTTGTAACCGGAGTGCTGCTATTTATCTTTGCTACACCAGTACAGGATTTGTTTCAAACCACCTTTGGGAAAAACAAGAACCCCCGGAATGTTGTGGCTTCCGAGATCAATGCAAAGTACAATGTCAGGTAAAATCAATAACATGAAAACTAAACCCATAAGCTACCACACCTGCATTGAATGAACAAACTCACCTTTAAAATTTCTCGAACATTGCAGAAAGGATGAATTACTGAGTTTGCCTGTCGAGGTAAGGTCCGATGATGATTTAGCAGCTGCAGCAGCCACAGCGGCTGAGGGAAGACCAGTGTATTGCAGAGATAGATATTATCGTGCTTTAGCTGGAGGTCAGTACTGCAAATGGGAAGATTTACTCGAGTAATGAGACTGAAGATGTTAATTATCGCGTTCAAATTCACTATTTGCAACTTGATCTAATGCAGAGAAGTTCTATATCTCATTGCACTATGAAAAAATTTCAAGAAATAGAAATCAGAAACAAAAACATATTCAAGAGAAACAAGACAGAAATGTAAGTTTTTATCAGTTAAAAGCGCATACCCCAAATTAACTACTCTTGTTTGCGTACTAATGATCAAACCACATAAATTCTTGAATGTTCTCTTTATTACCGCATTTCTTCTACCGTGCACATTCCTTACGAAGTATAACTCTTCAATGTCGTGATTATAGAGAATGTACTTGCACTTTCAGCATTAATAAAAGTGTCTCAAACATCAGGTCAACCATCTGATCTGCCAAAATAACCTGGCATTGAGATGTAGCTTGCAGAGTTCTGCAGTCCAAAAATTTGCCACAGCATTTCAACAATCCCAGGACCGAATAAATTCAATTTTCAGTTTTATTATTTTGACTTGGCCATTTTTTTTAATTTTGTCCACAAATAACAATGACAAGATGCTGAGACAGCACATTATCTCTGCCATGTGAGTTTGTCATCTAATTTATGTAACCAAAATGTTAATTTGTGAATCCTGAAATTACTTCATAAAACTATTACAATGTTCAATACATTTTGTTCAAATGAATCAACAGTCTAGGCACTGCCTACTGTATTCACCGTTATTTACACCAGCAAATAACCAATAATGAATGGATTCTGGAAAAAAAAAAATGCCACTCATTTACATTCTTAACTAGTTATTTAACCACCAATGTCTCTCTCATGCCAATAACTTAGATTTCACCATTGTTTCTTCTATTTTCCTGCACAAGAACTTTCTAATCAAGACTTTGCACAGAAACAATTTATGGAGATCCTATTATAAGATGAAAGGTTACCTTTCGACAGTGTCAGACCTGAGTTTCCAAGATGCTGTAGTATCCGCACAGTTGTGTTTGCCTTCTTTCTGCAACAAATAAAAGTGGACGTGTGTGATTATGTACTGTGTTGCAGAAGACCTGAAGAGAAACCCTGCAAAATCACTTACCCCGCAATCATCTATCCAGTTTGGAATGTTTCTGGAAAGAAGATCGATGTAATTCTCCATGGCCAACTCTGGACTCATATTCCCAAGTTGGTTCCATGCATTCCTAACAACATAATCTTTCATTTATCAACAAATGTTCGTATAAACAACTTTTCAAACATGCAGAGCTGCCATCAGCCATGTTCAACTCAATTTTCCTAATCAATTTCTGCATTTATGTGACCAATTTTGTCTTCCAATCTCTCAATCAGTCACAGAAGTATGCAATAGTTACAGAACATAACCAACTCAATGCAATTAAATTAAGGGTAAATAAACAGAACATTAACCAACACACTCCAGTCTCTAAATATAATCAACAAATCAAACTCAAAAATCTTGTAAGAGAAGAATTATGCAGATACCATTTTGCTCTTGCAGAGATTTTCAGTGCCATAGGTTGTGACACAAAGCAAGGCCCTTCAATTGCAACTTTGTGAAGACCATAAAACTTCATCTTCAAATCACCGCCAAGTCTTGATATCTTATTATCAGCATTACC
>CANYCX015563533.1:0-18147 GCA_948193385.1 Breynia disticha f. nivosa | reverse complement strand
TTACCTTTCCATTACCAACACTCCATTCCATTTTTCATTATCGTTCCGTTAACCTTTATGTTAAATCCTTTAACAATCAATTCACATACCATCCATCCAATTACACAACAATCACCTTACAAATTTATCACTACTCTTATTTGCATCGTCAATACACATAAAAGATCGCATGCCAATTAAGCCACTTTATTGCATTACATTCCATTCATACAACCCTCAAGTCACATTACATTCATGTATAAATCATCACCCATCTCAACACATGTCAACATTAAACCACTTTGCACATAAACTCATTCCACACGAATTCTAGGATTCACAATTATAAGTATTCGGTTATCCTTACTTAACCATTACAGCACACCACGCAATCCAACCACAAATCTTAATTACACAAGCACTTACATAATTCACATATGGATGTTAAATGAATGTCAATGCATCACATGTCATGAAATGCATGCCCCGGGACCCACACACTTTTCTTAGAGCTTTCGCTCTCTTTACTTTCCATTGGCCTAATCCCCCATTTTCTTTTCATAAGCCGAGCTCTCGCTTGCTTTTCTTCTAGCCCAGCCCAGTTGCCATTCATGAACAGGGAGCTCTCACCCCATTTCATACTTTATTTTCATTGGGCTAATCCCCCATTCATATTCACAACAAGAGAAAATGCTCTTTTATTTTCAATTTGGGCTAATCCCTCATTTTCACATTCCTAAACGGAGCTCTCGCTCGGTTTCTTTTAATTCATTGGGCTAATCCCCCTTTTCCTTTTCACACGGAAAGACGTCTCGCTTTCCTTACCATCTCATAGCATGAACATACAATAGTGCCCATGCAAATGCAAATAATGACATGAATGAATGCAAATCAAGCATTCCCAATTCCATTCTCAATTTCACAATGCCACATGCAAAATTTCCACCATTCATTCCATATTCACATAATAAGCCACACATTCTCAATGTTAGAATTTGGCACATATAGGTCTATACATGATCGTTTTCACAAATATGCACACATATCCATAAATGGCTAACTTGTGACCTAATTCAACACACCTATAATGACATATGCGTTTATTCTCAAACATGGCCCAATACAACACATCTCACTAGTAAGCTACCATTAAAACATGTTCAAGATATGTACATCATCACACATACACATAGGCATCCAAGCAGTATTTCAAACACACCCAATTTCACACAATGTCCTGATTATTTTTAGCCAAGTGCATCATTAATCAGCTATAGTTAACTACACAGAGGCAAGGCATACAATGGTATGTGTGAATTCACTGCACTTACCTTGAATCCCGAGAAGTTGGCTCCCAGCTCAACTCTGATCCAGATCCCAAATACGCTTCCTACATTATTTTGATCCACATTTCACATAATAATCACACTTCATACTCAATTCCCCACTCTTACTCTTATTTATTGCAAATTCCCAAATTACCCTAACCCTAAAAATCTCAATCTCCTTTAATCCTTGTTTCTTTTGTTCATTTTATACCACATTGCCTCTATTAACATTAACCCATTCAAAGCACAACGTTTTCCCCAAACCCTAAACTCAAAATCTTAGAAAATCAACATAACTTAGAGCTTACTTTGCTCTTTCAAAGAGTATCGTCAAGCACCCTCTTCCTTAAGCAAATCCACGAGTTCTAGGGTTTTTGAGGCTAGATCTAAGGGTTTTAGACCTGGAAACAAAAGGGTTTAAGGTTAGAGAGAAGGTGAGAGTTGGGTGGTAGTTTAGGGTTATGTTTTATCCTTCTAAAATGTCTCACACTGACCTATCTTTAAAACCCGTCAGTTCAGAACGATTTTGCAAACGGTTTACCAAATCGTTTGCAAATCTGTTTCCAATAATTCTCTGTACAATACAATTCGAATCTGTATCTGAAACGATTTGGGTAACGGTTTTGGAAAACGTTTCCCTAAGCTGTTTGCCAATGTACTCTTATCATTTTTTGCATAATTTTGGTTATAATTTTTGGAGCATTACAATTATTTTGAACCATAAACACAACATTAACACACATTTCACATAAATTTCTCAACTTTATACTTAGCCCACCAAAAGCCCCCACTTTTCCCTCAATCCACATTCTAATCCCTTCTCAATACCACTAAAACATGTCTTAACGAACATATTCTTACATTCTCACACAAAACCCACATAACCCATACTAACCTCACCCCACAAACCCATTAAGCTCAGCAAAACTAAGAATTTACCTCACTCTAAGTTGCCCTTAGCTCGATATTTTTCCCAATCAGTTGTGTCCGCGCAAGTCTACGGATATATAAGAGTGAGGAGTAATGTTTTGGGTTTGGAAAAGGTTTTGGATGGCCTCTTGAGGGTTGAGAGGAACAGAGTGACGACTGAAAAGCACTATGGTGGGAAAATGTCTCCTCCCTCTCCAATCTTCTAAGATACAATTGTAATTTTAAAATCCCGCCGCTCGAAACAGTTTTCCGAACTGTTTACACAAACCGTTTGCCTAACCGTTCGACATTATTCAGCGCAAAATTCAAAGTGTTTGTTTGTGTTGATAACGGTTTTGGGAACAATTTACCCTAAACGTTTCATAGGCCGTCCTCCCTGTTCTGTTTGATTATTTTCCGCGAAATTTTCGGTTATGTTTTTCGAGGCGTTATATCTCGAGTTTTTTACTTCTTCAATAATTTATTTTCCGGTAAATTTTTTAATTTTATCAAAGAAGACCTTTTTTTTTGTTGACTTCATTCTGACTAAAAATTTAAACAGGTTTCAATAATTAAAAAATAATGGCATTTTCTCAATCACCACGAGGAAAATATAAATGTATTTCTTTTGTCTAGAAGATATCATATATTTTGTCTATGACAAACAAACAAAATACTTCATTAAATTTAGAAAATGTAATTTATATATTTTTTTATCAAAACCAATTCAATCTACCATGTTTTATACTTTGTACCCTAAAACTTCATTTGCTAATAAATTTCGTGGACACAGTGGCGGATTAAAATGGCATGGCGCCTCAGATTCCATTTTGGATGAAGGTTGCACAAAGAGAGAGGGAGCAAAAGCATTGTATCCTTTTCAGTTTTCTTCTCTCTTTAGCCTTTTGGAATTGTTGGAGGAAGAGTAGCCAGCTGGTGATTATCCGGAAAAGAGGGTTGACAGGTTGAATTGCAGTAGTAGGAAGTAGAGGTAAATTTTAATACGAGGACTTTAAAATTTTATTGAAATTGTATAATTTATATAAAATTTAAATTATTTTTTATTGAATAAATAAATGATTCAGATTTATTTTTGTAAAATTTAACAATTATAAATTTATGTCTCATTGAATTTTTTTTTTGAGGGAACTCATAGTAAAAGGAGAGGCATAGCTCGAAAGATGATGATCCACGTTGGAGGAGGTGACAAACAAATCCTCCATTTTCAAGAAATATTTTGCAATGATTACCAAAGGTTTAGATTTGCCCTTTTGTCTTTTGCAGCAACTTTGATGTATATTAAAGACCTCACCTTTCTTGAGTTTTACTATAAATTCCTTTAAAAAAAAATTATTGAGATATTAATTTATTATTATTAAATTTTATAAAAATAAATTTAAATATAAATAATAATTTTAATTTTATGTAATTTGAATAGTTTTAATAAAATAAAAAAGGATTCTCATTGAGCCCTCTCCTTTAAATCAACATATTAAAATTTACCTTCTTTAAACAAAGCCTGCATTTTCGCTTAATTCAATATAGTGTGAACCACCAAACACGAGGGGACAACCTAATCCATGCACGTTTAGACTTATGTTTAGTATATGAGAAGTTTAATTTTTTGAAAGGAAGTAAATTCTCGTAGGGGAAGAAGAAATTTTGGTTAAGAGGTGATATTTTAGTTCTTTAATTGAAAATATTATTTTTATCCCTTCTTTTTATATTAATTATTTTTTAAATTTAAATATCTAATTAGATAATATATTTATTATAATTAATATTTTATAAAAAATTTAATTTTACATTTTTATCTTAAATTAGTAATAATTTTAAATTTTTAAAAATTTAATATTGGTTTAAAAAATTGATATAAAAATTGATTTTTTTTAAACATGATTTTGTTAAAAAATATTAAATAAAAACTTATGAATAAATTTTTTAATATTATATTTTCTCATATTTTTAAAAAATTTAAATAATTATAATATTATTAATAATTATAATATTATTATTCTGTCAAGGGTATTATAAGAATACAATAAAAATTATTTTACACTTCTTAGGAAACAGATTTTCATATCAAACACAAAAAATTACACTTTCTCAGTAATTTACTTCTTAAGTTACTTATTTCTTTAGTAATTTACTTCCTTAAAACTTTCTTAATTATACCAAACAAAGCCTCAGAGATTAAAATCTTATCATGAATCTCATATAAATTAGGTTATCTTGATTTATTTAATATATAATCAAGTGATAAATTCCTTTTAGAAAATATTTTTTTAAAATGAATTAGGCTTAGTTTTATATGGTATTTGAGTCACTCTTAGTTTAATAGTTTGGAGTAATATTCGGTCTTGAGTTGTCTAAAGCTCATTTATTTGTTGTGTTCAAATCGGTTTAGGCTAAAAGGGGTGTGTAATGAAACTCACATTTACTAAATAGTATTGGTTTCTTCAATATATAATCAACAACAAACATTCTTTAATGAGTTAGTCCAAATTTAATAAGCCTAAATCAAATTGTTAATAGAATCGAATTTAATTTCAGGTTCAATCATAATCCGATTTTATTATGTTAGATGATTATAACCATTTATTTAAAGTAATTAACGGCCAAATCAATCGAATTTAATTTCAGGTTCAATCATAATCAAATTTATTATGTTACATTTAGGTTAATGTTTCTTTCTTTAACCATATCTCATATTTGCCTATAAATATACCTTTAAATTTTTTTCTCTTCACACCAGCAATCAATTTATTCTCTCATTTATTTTTTTCTCTCTCAACAATCAACCTCTCATTTTTCTAACATGGATTCTCAAAACAACCAATCTCTCAATTTAAACACACATTTTCCCAATTTTTAATGAAGAATACAACGAACAATTTTCCTCACAATTCTTTAGTCAAGCTCCAAGCTACGAATCAAATTCGCAACAAAGTTCGCAATCTGATTGTTACCCTGAATTTCGCTCAACCATCATCAACATAAGCAAAGGGAAAGACAAAGATATTTATTGGTTCATTGAACATGAAGAGAAATTCGCAACAGATCGTTCAAAAAAAATACATATGGAACATGCTTCAACACCACCTTTCATTTGCATATACTGAGGATGCAATGGGTCCGAATTAAACACTCATATTTTATTAACAAATTAAATATTCGTCACTTAAAATTCAACACTTAATTTTTTTAATACTTGATTGTTAGTTTTACTAAACGAGCATTAGGATTTACAATAACAAATTTTGAATCCTTACAAGATTCACTAAAGTAACCAAAGAGCATACAATCATATAAAAATGTAAGTCTAATCTTTTATCACTAAAGTTACTTATTTGTCTTTAAAATATGTTGAAGATGCACTCGGTCCAAATTACACTATAGAAGCATATGATAAAAAAAAATTCAAAAATATTCATATCACGAATATACTAATTAAAAAAATAGAGTGCATAGTGTGTTAAATTTGTAGTGGTAATTTTTTTTTGAATTTGAAAACATAATAAAATTATAAGTCATATTCTAATATTATGATTTGTATTAATGATCATAATATCAAAATTACTAATTTAGTTTGTATAGATATATAACTTATAATTATTAATAAATATGTGAAAAAAATATACAACAAAACAAATTCATAAAATTTGCATTTTAATATTTGGATAAATCTCATTATAAAAATGTTTATAGCATATATTTTTAAATGAAAATGTGAATGAGTTGGTTACTAAACGTTTTACATTTAAAATTGTAATTTATAAATTAAATGTTTTTTAATTTAATTGATTAAATTAAATTACTATCTTTTTTATTATCAGCAATTAAATACTTAATATTTGAAAGTAAATATTAAATTATATCACGCTATTATTTAGTGATGTCACAAAAAGTCGGCTCCGTCATGTAAAGTTCTAACAATTTCGAATTGTATTTAAGTCGCAAATGTAAAAATAGTAGTTTTAAAAATTAAAACCATATCAATTTAAAAAATAAAACTCAAAAAGACTAAACTCATGATAATTACAATTTATCTACATATCCATTCTTAAGTGCGCCTTTTCTTTTTCTAATATGTCTCAGTTCCATCAGCAGCACAAAATTTCTGAATTGTTTTTAATCTTATGTTTGAAATATGGTGTGACAGCTAGGGGTGAAAATGAGTCGTGTTAGTTTAATTCTAGTCTAAGAATCGAATTCAATATAAAGTTTTAGTTATTATATTTTGAAAGAATCGGATCAGCCCAAAATTTTAGTTATTTCAATTCAATTTCTTTCGAAAAATTAGGCATATGACGTATTTTGCTTTCTAAGACTACCATAATATTCATTTATGTTCATATGATATCCATGTTTTTTTAGTGTGAATGTTTATATATGTGAAAAAAATATCATGTCCACTAATTTTATACATTATCTCCAATTTAATACAATGTTAATTAATTATGAGTTATTTTCTCTCACACAATTAATTATTCACTTTTCTTTTTAATTCATTTTTTAATTATGAATTTATTTTCTCTATAGTATTTTTTTTATATTGGTTTACCTCTTTTTTTTTTTCTTTTTCATTCTCTTTCCGAACAAAATAACAATAATTTAATATTCAGATATGTTCATGTATGTGTTTTATATATTTTCAAAACTTCGTTTGTTTTAAACACATATGAACATCATTAAACATTTCAATAGTCATCAAAATGATTTGATCTATGTATAATGTTTAATCAAAATATTATAAACATATGTTTTTTTTATTAGCATTCAATATAAATAAACATGAATGAACATAAGTAAACCTTACATGAACAACATCGATGTTCAAATTATACTTTTATTTTTTTGTTATGGTATTCTTAAATTTAGTGTTAAATGAACATCATTTTATACTCAATGTTCAAAATAGTATGATTAATCTTTTTTTTTTACTTTTGTAGACTACGTCAAACATATATGAATATAAATAAACATTATTTAATAATCAATATTCAAAAATAGTATAGTTATTTATTGATGTGTAACTGGTTAAACATTATTAATCATATAAATATTTAACGATGTTCATTAGTGTTCAATATATTGTGAAAAAATATTAAAATTAAAACATTGATAATTATTGAAATTTTCGATGATGTTCATTTGTGTTCAAAACGAACAAAATTATATAAAGTATTTAAAATATACATGAACATATATGAATATATCTAAACATTACATAATTTTTCTTTTGGTCGAAAAGAGAATAGAAAAAAAAAAGAAGAAAAAAACAATCTACAAGTAAAGAAAAATTGAGAAAATAAACTTACAATTGGTAAGTGAAATAAAAAAGAGAGAAATTAATTGTGGAGAAGAAGAAATCAGATACAATTAATTAATATGCATATGTTAACATTAAATTAGGGAGAAAATGCACAAAATTAGTGGGGTGGACTTTTTTGCACATTTAAATTTACATCGAGCATCTCCGCAGAAAAGCATATCATTTTTCTGTCACATGAACTTATATGAACATAATGATGGACATTTTTACAAAAAAAAAAAAACATAGTTGGGAATGTTCTACATAATCATTTGAATTTCTTTTTGCTTTACATTTTCAGTTCAATACGAAAATCTCGATAACTCATGGTTAACGCTAGTGATACACAATGTCAAATATGGCATCAAGTTTACGTAAGAGTGTTTATGGATGAGCACGAATAATGATTTTCCTAAACCGGTTTAGGTTCTGGTATGGAAATTTTTGCCCCGACCTGATTACATCCCTAACGCAAGCCTTACGACCATTAGTGTGTGCCTATCTTTACAAAAAGCAATTCTAATGACTTTACACAAAGAAAGAAAATAATATCAAAATATTTAAAAGAATTTGTATAATATCTATTTAAATTAATATTTTAATAAAAAATGCTTGTTAAAAATTATTACATAGTAAAACAAAAACATGTTTTAAAAGAATTTTTTCGTGTTGGAAAAAAAGTGTTACGTTTAAAAAACATTTTTTTCTATTTGATATCAAATGACTAAATATTAAAAAAAAAACTAATTTTTTTTGACGAAACTGCATTGACAAAAACAGTTGTTCTAATTTTGCCAACACTTGAGTGTTACTGTGAAGAAAAGAAACTATTTTGTTCATAGATTGTTTAGTTGGCACAACAAAAATGTAAAGCAAATTTGTGATGTAAAAACTATCTTAAGCAGAATAAAAAAATAGTAAATCCACTTATTGTTAGTTAAATTTTAAACGAGCCGAATTCGAATACTCAAAAACTTGGTTCGACTAGGCTTGATTACAACCCTGTCAGCAAGAGAATGAAAGCCTCACGTATGTATGTGTGACTAAATCCACATGAATGTGTTTTGGCAATTTGTTATAAGAAACAAATACTCTTACCACATTAATACTAAACTACCTCAATATTTTCAATAAATCAAGTGTTCTACTCTGTCATTAACAGATGCTTTCATCACTATTATCGACCATTTCATAACTCAACCTTCCAACAAAAACAAGCATAAATATTCAAATGCTGCGTGGCCTGATAACAACACCACATTTCGGTCATACGAAAACTTAAACTAGGAATGAAGACTTCAATTCCCTAAGCAACATAATATTGAAGCCTCCATGTGCAATACATTCTTCTTCCCCATTCACTTTGTAACTTAATGAATCTTTTTAAACACAACCATTAAAATATTGAGACCGTTACGCACATTATCATTGACTGACCATGATACTATGAGTCACGAGACGGTGTTCAACTAGAAGCCAAAATATTGGAAAAAAATTACTCCAACCTGACATAGAGGTTCCACTTTGGACCATTACACTATTTATAATAGTTTTATAGTAATAACTGCAGAAAATCTTATTGCATGTCTCCAACCTAGCCGCCATTAAGGACCCAGTATTAGGTTTGTCTATATGGCAGATGGTTATCTCGAATGATACGATGCTGCCTATGAGAACCAAAGACAAAGCATGACATCATGTAGTACCAGGTTTGTAATGGATTGGACCAAAAATTCATTCCTCGCACATTATACAACCATTTGAACAGTGAAAGGTTCTACTTACTTGATGATGCATGATCACTTCTGATTACTTCTTATGCGGTATCGTAAAAACAAAAAACGTCATGCTAAGAAATCCATGTAATCTCACTGTTTTTTCTGCAGGTGACACTAGAACACCTCATGTTTAATAGGAACAGAGTTAACACTGATGAGCATTCATATGCCATCAATTTCAGGCACATAGAAGTCATCCAAGTATTTCTACCAAAGTTGTTATCAACATAATTCGTTGAAATATGAAAAATCAAATAATATCAATATGTAAAGCAACAATATCTAAATGGGTTTAAGGGAGAAGGAAATGGGAATACTTACACTATTAAGCATTTTAGTATAAAGAATGGGGAAATAAATTTAAACAGCTATCCAATTGCTAAATAACTGAAAATCAATCACAGTACATCAAACTATGCAAGGATCTGACCTCAATATATCACGCTGGTTATTTGGTTTTTTATCAACTTTGCTACATGCTGAGCAACCCACAAGGAACCAGCCTCGGTGCAACAGAAACTATGAGTGTGACCTTCCCTTTCAATTGATAATGCTATACCAGGAACCTCTCTTGAAATCTGTGAGCATGAAGCTAAGTTAAAACATAAACCTCAGAAAAATTTGAGAGAAAACTGCCAAAATAGTGAAAACAATGTATCCAAATGACAATAACTCAAGATGAAAATCATCAACAAAAATCGTCAAAAGTAAATGTCAAACTTCCTCGTTGTTTGCATTGCATTCAGTACTCCTTATTGTTTATGAAGAGACACACCATACATAATCCATAAGTCATTCTGCCACTATCAAGAATTTCATCAAATTAACAAAATTTTTATTTAATCTCTTCCCCAATGATCGTATGAATGGGACATTCAAGATGACCACATCCTGCGGACTTCATTCTATGAATTGCCCAAGTAAGCATTACTTTGCTGAAAATAGTCTTGACAGGATCAAGCAGCAGACCACTGCTTGGTCGGGTTGAGTACTAGCCTAAACAATGTGAAAAGCCGGAACACACCAAATCAAACAAGAAACAACTATATTTATAATTTTCATTTTTATGTTTGAATAATTATATAAATTCTCAATAATGGAAAGACATCCTGAAGATGAAAATAAAGCCAAAGCTCATCGGTACTCAGTGTTCTACTCAGATTAAAACTAATAAATGGTGAAAATATGCATGCAGAAGTTCCTCTTCTCTGTTTATGCGAAGCAGAAAACTACGAAATAATTGAGGCAAATAAACGTTGTTTGCATCATGTTCATGCACATAAATGCCTACAAATTCATCGTACTTTGCAAAACATGACCAGCCCATGAGGGTTAGGCTAACTGATAAGCAAACATAGACTTGTATTCCGGTTTTGGGTTCAAATATCATGAAACAACTCATGACCACCCAAACCAAAGGAGCCTCGTACACTTTGAGGTCAACTGATTTAGTTTAAACACAATGGCATATGACCAATAGGAAGGAGACAGAATTTCAAGGACCATATCTCCACTCAAGATCCACTTATTAGTCTCTAAACAGAGCAGATAAACAAATATAACAATTACTCATTTTTCACATGATTCTGAGGATTTATCACTCACCTCTTCATACATTTGCAGTGGCCCCCAGTGATCATCAATGCCAAACAAGAATGCCATCTTACTCTGATTTTCTTTCATGAATGTCCAATCTGGAGTTTCTGAAAGCTAATTCAAAAGATAATATCCATTCAGGTTCAGACAAATTTGTCGGCAGACTAGCTGATCATAAGGCAGCAGGTAGGTTACTGTACCTACATGTGGAAAACAAAACACCAAATACTGAGTAGTTATGTCATGGTATCAGCATTTAATTTTCAAGATTTACTTTTGAAATGAGACTGCACAATCATTGAAAACAAAATGACAGAGGTAGAATTATCAGCTGTGCTTCTAATAGGAAACAAAATTGACTTTGATAGTTTGCTTCCATGAAAAACATTCTAATAAAGAAGCTCAAGCGAATTGATATAAGAAAAAAATGTGTTTCAAGATGAAGCCATTGAAATTGTTCATTGAGGATTTTCAGAACGATAATGCAACCATTGGCAGTTGACTTGTAAAAACTGGAAGTGGGATGATTTATGATGGCAAGAAGAGAGAATGTGGCAATGCTACAAGAGGCAAATAGAAGTTGCTTTGAAGGGTTCTGTTAGACTATATCCTTGCAAATAATTCCTATAATTTGATGTACTGAAAAGTTGATGTGGAAGCAGTCAAACATACCTTTCTGAATTCTGTTAATGCCATAAACAGCACATTTCTGAAGGTATGGTACTGTGAGAAAATGAAAAAAAAATAAATAAAAGAATATTAGTGAACAAAAAGACTGTATTCAGGCAAACTCTTTACAGTTAAACATGGAAGCAATGTATGATTATGATAAATTCAGCAATCATATTTTTATGGCAAGGAGAAAGTAGGAAGCACAAGGATCTTACTGATACACACCCAGAAAATAAACAACACAACTAGAGAAATAGCAACTGAAATATATAATTTTTATAGAATTAAGCGAAAACAAATAAGAAGACGAATAATTGATAATGATACATCGAGAAAACATAAACCGAATGGATTTTCAGAGCCAATCCCCCTTGCCAGCAGGATTATATATATTCTACCATTGTCCCAAGCCTAAATGCCAAAACAAAAACAAATTCAATACTAAGCTATCCTCACTCCCTATATAGCCCTCAACATGTAACTAACATATTCTAGAAACAACTCTTGTAACCAATCCAACTATTACTAATCAATCACCAAACCTAATTTATATATTATTTGGCATAATAGGATTCTATCGCCTACCTGAAGCAAGTGACTGCAAGTCGCATCTACAGCGGTCCCAGACCATGAGGTTCCAATAGTATTCGATACAATTGACCTTTGGGCCCACCTAGGCATTAATCCGAAAGATGCCACAATGAAACCAAACAGCGAAGACAGAATAGAGGACCTGGCATTCAAGATAGAAAAAGTGTGTTGAGTATCTAGAGCCAGATACAAGAACAGGAGGTGAACAGTAATTATTACTTTAGAGTAGAGAAAGAGCATTACTCCACAATTTTTGATATTGCAGTCTGCTTTTCTGACTCTGAGTTCAACATCAAGAATGGATATAGTCCAATATTATATATCACCTATCAAGCCAGGATAAATATCAAGCAGTAAGATTTTTCTTTGAAATTGAAACTTTATATCATGAAATGCACTGAAAACGAATCATTTTGCAGATTAATCACCTTCTCAGGAAATCTCCTTTGAGTTTCAATGGATATGTAGGATCCAATAGAGTGCCCAACCTTTGAAGAAATTACAATTTTAAAGTTAGCTACTAAGGATATCCATGCAACAATACTAGAATTATTTCAAAATTGTGAAACAGAAATATTCACACCAGCACTACAGGAATGTCATTGTTTTGCAGTTCCTGCCTTATGAAATCAACCTACAAAATGCAAAAAATAAAGTTGGGATTAAAACTGAGAAAAAGAAGGGAAAAATAACTGAGGTAAGAACACCTTTTCAGCAAATAACTTGGCACTATAAGGCATAGGGCAATGAAAATCAATAACACCAACTCCTAAAGTATTATTTTCTTTATTTACAAAACCTAAATGGAGGATAGATAATTAAGCAAGACGGAAAATTTGAGAGCAAAACTTGCAAATTGGATAGGAAACTACATAGCATTGACTTCTTTCACAACAGATATAGTAAGACGAAACTCATAACCAACAAGGTTCCAATGAGACTCCATTAACTAAAGACAAAAGTCATCATCCACAATTTCGGGTCGAAAGGTAAAGACTCCGTAATGGTATTTAAAATATACCTTATGATCAATCTGCTCATGCAACGAGAATAACTTCCCGCTCTCCCAATTCTATCAACAAAAGTAAAACCAACGCCACATTTAGACATGCATATCTAAAATGTCGAAACAAAACCATACAGAATACGAGCGAATTCATTGAATTCGAATCACATGAGGACCTTTTGCGTATGCCCAATGTGTCCAATAGCTGCGAATTAACGCAATTCTTAGTCAATCAACAAAATTACACAAAACAATTAGTAACATTGAACAATAAGAATTAGTAAAAAGTAAGGCAATAACCAGTAACAGAAGCAGTTCCATGGAGCAACTCGTACAGATATTCCAAGAAATCCTTGTAGAATGAAACGATTCCTGTGAAATTATCATTCTCAAATTCAACTCTGATTTAAAAAATAAAAGAAAAAGAAAGACCTGGATTTCCGGGGATGAGAAGGACGTGGAACTTAGGATGATTGGACTTAATCTCCAAAAGCTCAGTAGTCCAACTACAAAAAAAATAGAAAATAAATAAAAGAGAGTGAGAAAGGAATAAAAAAGAAGGGGAAATGAAGAGAAGTGTAGAGTTACCTGGAGAGTTTGCGGAGGGTAGAAGTGGGATGTTTTGGGAATTGAGAATGTTGAGGTTTCATTATTGAGAGTGTGGTTGGGAAGCAGGAGTACGAGGGGAAGTGTGGGAAAGGAAAGCGGGAAAGAAGCATAAACTCAAGTTGAAACATTCATAACCATTTCTTTAACTCCAAATCCAATTGATCTCCAAATCCAACTGATACAAGCTGTTAGCCACGTATTTCCATTATTTGTATTTGCAACACCTTTATCCTTGTTAGATACATTTCTTGGTAGAGAAAATTGCGGGAAATGGTTAACAAACGAGACAACTACATAAAGTGAGATGTTAATCAGGGATTGGCCAAAAAGAAAACAGACCACTTTAAACTAAAAATAAACCGAAGTAAACTGTTTTTATTGGTTTTTTGGGGGTTAGATTTGGTCGTGATTTGATTTTTTCAATCTGCCATGTTCGGTTTGGTTTCGAGTTGTTGAATTCTCAATCCAAACCTAAACCGAACCAACCACTACATAAATTTTATATCAATAATATTATATTATATGTCAAATTTTATTATTTTATTTTTTTTTGTAAAATTTTCTTCACTTGTACTACAAATTTCTCTTGTTGTCATACATTATTGTCTCTTTCATCTAAATACAAATTTAACTTTATAATATTACCATAACATTTGTCACACATATTTTTTCCTAGTAAAAAATAGTCGTTTTACAATCATGGATATAAGGGAGAGGAGGGGTAATTTTCTGTAATGTCATCATGTCTCAATTTGTAGTACTCTTTCTTATTATATTTTCTCCTACACTACTTTCAATTTGTTTATTTTCATTCTCTTACAAAAATTTTTGGATCTGCCATTGTCCTTTTGTAACCAAATCCATCAAATCAAACTCTTTGAATGAAACCAAAAACCAGCTTGATGAAATGTTCATATAAGAGGTGATAAACTTGTTGGTAGTTCATTTGGAAGGTAAATCCTTGAGATTATTGACTTTGCAAAAGCGACAACGTTGTGAGAGTTTTAATTCTCCGTAAAGATATTACATTCATCGAGACAACATTGTTGTAAACGCATAACTCATTATGTTTAGAGTATTTTTTGCTTCAATCTTTAAGTTTTGAAAGATGACTATTTTGGTCCATTTGTCCAGCTTTTATAGTTAATTTTGTTGTTTGATTTCTTTAGTTTTAAAAGTAATAAAGAGGTTGGGAAGATCTAATAAAATAAGTATACATGCATTACATTGCTAAAAGTTTCCAAATAAACTAAAACATAAAATTTCGAAAATATATATTATATAAAAATTGAAGTGATTGTTAGAATTGTGACATTGGCTTTATATATCACTGATACATGACTCTGTCTTAGAAAATAAATTTTCTACAAAATTCAGTTAATATGGTAATAATATATCTACAAAATCCAGTTTTAAAGTGATAATTAACTTATTCCATGATGTCGAAAATAAAAATTTTGTCAGAAATCTTCTAAATACAAGAAATGTTTTTTCATTGATTTAATTTATTTATACCACATATTTTCTTTTTTCTTAAATATGTTTCTCTTTACTTTTCTCTCTTAGAATACATATCGTTATGGTTTACTAAAGAGAATTAACAAATGATGTCAG
The DNA here is from genome assembly GCA_948193385.1 of Breynia disticha f. nivosa. Classification (NCBI taxonomy): domain Eukaryota; kingdom Viridiplantae; phylum Streptophyta; class Magnoliopsida; order Malpighiales; family Phyllanthaceae; genus Breynia; species Breynia disticha. The sequence goes on along the minus strand of CANYCX015563533.1, from coordinate 2,751 downwards.
CATTAAATTAGGGGCACATTTAAATTACTTTACTGTTTCTATGATATTGGCGTCAAAATGGAAATTAAATTGTTTTACAAACAATACATTTCTCATTCTCTTCCAGCAAAAGAAAAAAAATGCTATATTCAAATAAAGCATATCATGTACATAATTTAATTTTTTCATCTTCGATAAAAACGATCACTAGAAATTAAACACCCAGAGCAAGAAAAAAAATAATAAAATAATATGACAACGAATTAGATGGTACTATCTGCACAATGCGGCGGGATACTATTTATTATGGTTAATTAATTTTATTAGTTTAAGTTATGTTATATATTTTACAAATTATTTTATTAAAAAATTAATATAAATATTTAATAAAATAAATTTATTTATTAAACCTATTATCACTATAGATTTTAAAAAAATTATTTATTTTTTGAAAACATGTATGCTGATAAAATTTTAAACTTTTAAAAATACTGTGTTCAGAATTATTATGTATTTAAATAATTTTAATTAAAAATTTTAATATGCCAAGTGTCAAATATATAGAATGCCAAAATGTCAAATTTTTAAATTCTCTTTCAATTTTAGTAGCATAGATTAATAGTTTATTTGGGTGGATGAATATTGTAGTTAATATGACATATAGGAGTACGTTTTTAGTTGCATCAATCAACTAAACTTTCTTCTTTTGTTTTGCGAGAGTTAAATAAACTTTTTTAACATATCTTTCAGCTCTTGTACACATATCATCCATGTCAAAGTCATTAAGATGCAAATTAAGGGATGAAGCTAAACTAACCCAACTAAAACCCTTTGTTTTTATAGGCGTTCAGTTGAAACTATCCAATAAATAATGTTGACTGGAAAGGGAAATCTTAAAGCATAATGTGCATAATTAAATGTCAAATGGTTCTGAAAATCTGGTTGTTAAAAGTCGATTAACCATTTAACAACTCTATTTGTCTCATACAACTAGTGATGGTCTGCATGATGCATACAAAATTACAAATCAAGCTCGTATATCATTGAATAATTGGTGCATAACGAATACATGAAGCGGACATTTCGTTGAGGTCAAATCGATACACTTTGCAAAAGGTTGCAGTTTTAGTAAATGTTAATGCGCTTGAAATGTTTAATAAATGCCAATGTATTTAATTAATTTCCACACACCAATTTTCATTTGCTTAAAGTAGAGAACTGTCAGTTAGGATTTATAAACCGTCAATTACGATTGAAAAAAATTTGAACCTTAATCTTAATATTTTAACCACGTTTACATTGTTTAGTCAGACATTTTGGTCAGACGGTTACATTTTATGGTTTGGGTGGTTCAAATTTTTTGCTAATAAATGTTTTGAGTTTCAAATTAATTGAATCAAACATAATAACTTTTTGACAAGTATTAAGTACAAGTAGACATATTTTCAAATATAATAAAAAAATAACTTCGTTAATTTTCATTAAAGAACTTGATAGATAGAGAGATAAAAATGTGATTCAAATTGAATTGATGATGAATCATAAATGAGTATTTATAGGCAAGTAAAATATAATAATAACTTAAGTCTCAAACATTCAATTGTATCAAAAAAAAGTTTCAAACGCTCAATTGACCGTTTGAGAAATGAGACTAATAGTCAACGATCATATTTGTTACTGTTAGCCAATGACAACAAATATAACTGGTTGCCATTAAAAGCCTAACCGTTAGGCTGGATTTGGTTGAACCGCCAATTTAACGATTTGAAAAATTATAAATCTTAGTTATAACCATAATCTCACAGTTTAAAACATTTTTTTGCGGTTTTAATTTGAACGATTTTTTACGGTCTAATTTAGTTCGATGGTCTCGATTTATTTTGCTCGTGTGTAAACTCAAGTTTCTAGGTAATGATACTTATAATTGTCATAGCCTGATCTCATCATCAATAGTTAAATAATCCATTATTTTGGATACTTAACTTAAAATATTGTTTAAACGGAATGTAAATTTCGCAGGAATGTAAGTTTCTAGGTAATGATACTTATAAAATCTCATTATAAAGGGAAGGGTGAAGACCTTATACTGGTCAGATCTTCTAGTAACCAGATTGCCTTATTAGAATGTCATGTTGGAGCCATTTTATGGAATTGACCAAGTCCTATAATAATGAATCCCTACCAACAAGCCAAACTTCCATGCATGTTTCCTCTTTTCCGTGTCAACTAGCAACATTGCAATCTTCATGGGAAAGAAAACAGAACATTAAACGTTGAATTTGAGTTGTTACGAGTAAAAAGAATGAAAAAATTAAGCAGATTTTGATTCAAAAACCATTACAAATTATTAATTTCAGGAAGTCAAAGGGAATAACACATATGCTTATGCACGTTTGTCTTCAAAGGAGCTGTTAACCGCCTTTGAAGCCATCACGTCGGACTAATTAATCCATCTGGTCAATATGAGAAAGGCCATCTAAAATGTTATAGTGTCTTTCAAAATTAGATGACATTAACGAAACTAATTTTGAACTACGGGTAAAATAGTATTTTAAAATATTTGGATAACTTGTGGTCGAAATTATTTACGATGTTTGTTTAAAACGGTGATCAATTACTATTTACTTTTATATAAACTTCTTTCGCATAATGTTACACCACTTTATCGTCTCATATCATGTGTCGCTTAGAAGATGTTGGATAACAAAAAAAATACAAATGCAGAAATTATGTGGGTTTAATGTTGCCTGAATGCTCAGGTATGCATATGAG